>PITA01014508.1:0-53330 GCA_004023965.1 Spilogale gracilis | reverse complement strand
TTCCCATTTACTTTCCTTCTCCTACTGTCCTCTACATTACCCCTTATGTACCGCAAGTAAGTGAAACCATGCGATACTTGACTTTCTCTTCTTGGCTTATTTCACTCAGCATAATCTCTTCCAATCCAGTCCATGTTGCTACAAAAGTTGGATATTCATCCTTTCTGATGGAGGCATAGTATTCCATTGTATATATGTAACACATCTTCTTTATTCATTCATCTGTTGATGGGCACCTTGGCTCTTTCCACAGATTGGTGATTGTGGCCATTGCTGCGATGAACATTGGTGTACATATGGCCCTTCTTTTCACTACATCTGTATCTTTGGGGTGAATGCCCAGTAGTGCAATTGCAGGGTCATAGGGTAGCTCTATCTTTAATTTTTAAAGGAATCTCCACACTGTTTTCCAAAGCGGCTGCACCAGCTTGCATTCCCACCAACAGTGTAAGAAGGTTCCCCTTTCTCCGCAGCCTCTCCAACACTTGTTGTTTCCTGTGGCCCTTCTTTTCTTACAACAAACACAAGGTAAGACAATGCCAGATCATTCCTGGGACAATTGAAAATTGCCCTTAGGTATCCCAAAACATGTGCACTATCCAGTGGCAAGAAGGTGTCTCAGGGACCAGAGTTGAAGAACTTCAATGACCTATAAAACTAAAGAAATCCAATTCTGATACAAATCATGTAACCCATCACCTCTCCCTTTCCCAACATTACAGAGAAAAGAATCACTGCTTATTGGGTTAGCAGGATTAGTAGTGTCTTCCCTAAATTCATGTCCAGCTGGAGCCTTAGAATATGGCCTTATTTGGAAAAAGGTCTTTGCAAATGTAATACATTAACATGAGGTCATACTGAGTTTAGGGTGGGCTCTAGTCAAATGACTGGTGTCCTTTGTAAGAAGGGCAAAACATATCTGAAGGTGGAGGCAGAGGCTGGAGTCATGTAGGTACAAACCAAAGAATGCCAAAGATTACCAACAACCACTGAGAGCTAGAAAAGGCAGGAAGTTTTTTCTCCTAGAGTCTTTGGAGGGAGCATGGCCCTCCTCCCACCTTGATTTCAGACTTCCATCCTCCAGGGCTGTGAGAGAATAAACTTCTTTCTTTTTTTTAAAAAAAGATTTTATTTATTTGACACAGAGATAGTTTACAAGTAGGCAGAGAGGCAGGCAGAGAGAGAGGAGGAAGGAGGCTCCCCGCTGAGCAGAGAGCCAGATGTGGGCCTCCATCCCGGGACCCTGAGATTACAACCTGAGCTGAAGGCAGAGGCTTTAACTCACTGAGGCACCTAGGCACTCGAGAATAGATTTCTGTTGTTATAAGCCACCTTGTTTGTGGTAATTTGTTAGGATGGCCCTGGGAAACACACATTGGATATTACTTGAGCCAGACTTTGTCTTCTTAACACTTTGTGAGACAAATATTAATGTGTTGTTTTGGGGGGAGGACTCATTCTTGGATCCAGGGAGAATCTGATTAGGGGTATATCACACTGATGGCCTTGGCAAAGGTAGAGACTTATTTTGGGAGGGTCCAAAGAATGTCAAAACAATGTAGTCAGTGGGAGTTTCCAAAATGAGAATGAAGGAGCAGGGTAAAGGTCAGAGCCAGAAAACAGTGCCAAGAATTGGCCTTAGGTGAAGAGAAATGGAGCAAAATAGGGTTAAGCTGTAGTTAAGATGGCAAGCAGAGAGTAAGATGGGGAATGGGAAATAAGGCTGTCATCAGTGTGAGAGACCCATTTCCATGTTGGGCTCAGTGTGTGGCTAGGGCTATGTTCTGTAGGATGCACACTGAAGTCAGTGTTCCTTCTCCTGAGATGTGGCTGCATCTGGATACATGGGGATGTGATGGGAATAATGTAGAACTATAGGACAACCACAGAGCATCTCCTTTCATTGTAATATAAAAGCAAACATATGCTTTGGAGTATAATGCAAAATTTTTATGTATGTATAACTAAATTATATGATTTAGAAAGTTTTCATTTTGTGTTGTTCACCTTAGGCTATCTTTAGAGCTCCCCAGATGTACACATCACTTTTGCTCAGGTAGGGACCTCCACAGCTGGAAAGTTTGAGAAGCACTGATGTATATGACCCAGAAAGAACTGGCTAACATTTTTATCTTTTCTGATATATAGGCCATGCACCATGCCTTCACATAGGAGGCAATGTTAAACATTTCTCCCCACTCTTTTATAATAGTCAAGGTTTAAAACCCATGATAGCATTTCTTGCAAGAATTTTGGATGGTGATTTGAGACATGCTTTCATAAACAAAAGAGGAAAGCATATACAGGGAGGATATTTTTAGGAGAAGTATGCATGGCAAGGAATGCTTGATGATTCTCAAACTTGCGAACACTTTGGGCACATCAAAGTACAAAGAAATTAAAACAAGTGCTAATGTACAACTTTTAGCTTTATCCACACAAGTATTTCTAAGAAATACTTGGGACCTAAATGACCCGAGAATACCATGGACTATGTTTTGTAGAGTCCTTCTGTTGCAAGTCAGAGTCTGTCTTTACAATTTTCTGCTACAAACTTCTCTTTATACTTACATTATTCTTCTTTTACTTGGTCACATGAAGACGTGTGCAATTTTAGTCTCTGGATCATCAAGGGAAATGGAATTTTCTGAGGCCAATTTCTGGTGCAGAAGCAGAGCCACTGCTCAGTCTTGATATGCTAAGCAAGGAAACAATGAAGGGCTCCGTGGAGAAGCCCATGAGTTATCCTAGATTCTTTCCTCTGCCTTCCAATACCTTATCAGTCACCAAGACCTGAAATCTATCTCTGCAGAACTCTTCAATCCATCCACTTCTCTTCATGCTTTTTCCTAGACAAGAATAGAGTTTAGTCTTCACAGGAATGGGATAAGGGTAAGAAGAACTTAAAGATTCCAGAATTGGCATATATGAGATCTGTTGTAGATAAAATGATTAATCTTGGTAGAAGAACATGGGGAAGAAACCCCATAAATTTTGCTTCAATTGCCTGACCTGGGTCAATTAAAACTCAAAACCATAGAATAATCTGTTATTTGTCTTGCTTTCCCAACTGAGGCCGTCCTTTATCTGGACCAAAAGCTATTTTTTGGCAGAGGGAAGGATGGAGAGGTACATAAGGACATTCTTCTTTTGAAAATTTCATTTCATTTTAATAGGGTCCATGGTCAAAGGAATGAGGCTGATACAAAAGCAAAAGTCAAGCAAAGCTTTATTTTGCACCAAGCATCAAGAATTATACTGGACTGGGCCAGGGTAGCTTCCCAAGAGAGAGAGAGAACAGCCACACCCATTCTTACAGGCTACATTTTATAGTGGAAAACCGCACCCCAAGATGACCCAACTCACATAGCTTGTCTGAGTTAATTCTTTCACTCTGCTGTGATGATGAATACATTTAATCCCCACAGACTGGTTTACCAGGGGATCTCCATTGGTCAGGGTCCAAGAAGTTAAGGGGATTAACTGATTGGACATTCCCACCTGGTCCTAAGTACCAGGAACTGGCTGCATATTCTTAATTTGCCTCTCCATACCTCCCAGGACAGAAGGTTAAGGGGGTTAACAGATTGGGCATCTCCCCCAGCCTGGCTCACCTTTGTTTTTCAGGGGCCATTTGCCCATAACACCTGGAGCTGTTTTTCTGAGTAAACAAGATGGTGGCTTGGACTTCTAAATAGGTCCTTACAATTTCTGTTCAACATGACTGTATAGAAAAGAATGTGATGATATCTGCTTCCAACAGCAGTCCTTTCAGTCTTACCATGTAAGTCTTGCTAACTCCATGTAAGTAGATAAGGGCATTAACCAAATAGGATTATATTGGCTAAAGCTTCAGTTCTGTCATAAGTGCTATTTGGGCCCATAATATTAAAAAAAAAGGCAATGTTAGACTCTAGTATGTAGAAACACAAGAAATCAGAATGTGGGTCCTTTGGGGTGAAAGTTAATGGGATATACTTAAGCTGTGCATCTGATCCTTAGGGTTTTTGTTTTTTTTTTCTGTCCTCTGGCTGCAGAAGATGAAGAGTCTATATGCTGCCAAGAAGACTCTGGGTTTTCCACTTTGCCTTAAATTTGTGATTGATCATCTTGAGCCTTTCATTACATTTGTTTAATGCACCCTCCCCCCAATAAAAACCATCTGTTTCCATGATCCTTGTGATTATTGTTTTTCCTAAATCTCACCAATACGTGAGCTATTTCCCTGCTGGTCCATTCCCATTCACCAATATTTTATTTCAGTTCTCCACCAGCAAAACTCTAACAACTCTAGCTATGATATGCTTTGGGTTATTAGGACTTCCTCTACTCTTTGTGATGGATTCCCCAGTGTTGATCATTTGGCAAGTGATCCAGATCCAAAACTCCATTTAAAAAATCCATTCTTTGACCACTTTTAGCACTAACTCTCTCAGTTTCTATTCCCTGAGAAATACTTGGAGATAAAGACTTATGGGTAGGGAGTTTATTGAAGAGTACCTTTGGGAACAGCACCAGATAAGGAGTGAGGTGAGAAGGAGTTAATGCACTTGTAATAAAAGTCTCAGATGATTTAGTGGAGGAGTTTTGGAGTGGGATGGTTCTTCAGAATTGTCACAATATAGATGGAAGCTGGATTTTATGTCTCCCACATCTTCCAGTTACTGGCTGTGGGCTGTCCCTGAGACAACAGTGTAATATAGGGTGAAGCAGCTCATCTATGCTGAAGGTCTTGTGGAAGGACTCAAGTGTGAACTATCAGGAGCTGATGCTCTTAGCAAGAGGGATTTGTATCAGATGAGATAATGCATAAGAAATCCGTTATGAACAGCTTTATTTCACAAAAACAAAAGCATATAGTAGCAAAATATAGTAGAGCAAGATTTTTGATACCAGACCTCTTACCAGTTTTGTTATTTTTAGTGTATTCCTTATTCTTTCTGAGCACTGGTTTTACCTTCTGTAAAATGGGGATGAATATATTTTTCTTGCAAGAGTGCTTTCAAAGACAAATGAGTCAACACTTATTATAGTGTCTTATAAATCTGGCAGCCTTGTTCCAAGGTAAGGAATTATACTCCTATTGAACGTAGATTTGCCTGCTCAGTTAGCTCTTGTCTACACTATCCTTTGTGCTGCACACATGACTTATAACACAAGTGATGAACTTGAAAAGGATATAGATTTGCTTTGATTTGAAAGGTTAAAAAATTTCATTCTTTTGCTTAGTGTTCAAATCCATGTTTGTACGTAACCCTTTTGGAAGTGACATGAAAGAGCTCATTTGACATGATGATGAGAGTTAATTTTGCCAGGGCAAAATTTTTAGCTCACTGGGCTGTTCAGATTTAAATACTGAATATTGACTTTCCCTGAAGCATCCCATGGTCAGAATCCGTCTTTCCAAGTAAAGGTCAATGACAATTCACCTGCAAGGAAAAGATCCAATTGCATCTCTAGAATGAGGATCAATACAATCACTGCAAGTAAACCATGTCCAACCTTATTCTTCTTAAGAGGGAAAAGAATCAACAAGGCATGAAAAGTGTCAGCATTTTGAGTTTTGAGAGGTGAGAAAGGGGAAAGAGTGTATGTCATACTCATCCATCATTGGACATCAGTAGGATCATTAAGGTTCAAAGTAGAGATAAAGAGGTAACAGTTTGTTCAGTTCTGCTGTTGGAAACCCTAGCACCAATTCAGTTCAGTTCTATCCAACTCAACAAACATTTATTTAGTGCCAACTTTGCATATGACTTTATGCTAGTTGCAAAAAAAAAATCTCTGGCTGTTCATTTTATTTCATGCCAGATTCTACTAGGAGCTGGGAATAAGTATATATATATATATATAGTGATAAATACTAAAGAAGCTGGATAAAATTCTAGAATTAGGAGAAAGGAGCTAGAATTACTGCAGAAAGGGAACTCAAGCTGTGTTCATGGGGAAAAAGGTGATTTTGAGGTGGGGCTTGCATGATAACTAAGCATTTACTTATCCTGGGGGGCGAAGGATTGACTTAGTTTGTTTTGACAATTATTTATCAAGGTTTACTATGTGCTGGACCCTGGGGTGGTCATGGGTATCAGGGAGGCAACTACAGGATCACAGTTGCCCTCAGGAAGCTCACAAGTGTCATCCAGCAGGTGGAGGTAATAGTCTGAAAAAACTTGTCACCTGGTAAAGAGACAAATGAATTGATAAGGAAAGGCCTCATTTGCAATCTGTTCAACATACCTGCTTTTAAAGAAAATCTTTGTCCTGGGTGAGCCTGGTGGTGGGTATTAAGGAGGGCACGTATTGCATGGAACACTGGGTATGGTGCATAAACAATGAATCTTGGAGCACTGAAAAAATAAAATAAAATAAATTATTAAAAAAATCTTTGGCCTGGTTATAGGTGTTAGGTTTGCTCTCAGAATGGCAAGAACATTCTCAGAAAAATGCCAGGAAAGACATGGTAACAAAGAAGTTTCTGATATGTTTGGAATTATGGTGCATATTTGCAATGGAAGATGATGCAACTGTTTAAAATGGTGCAGAGAAATATGTTATATCATGGGAAGTGATTTATAATATATAGTTGAGTGAAAATGCAAGTAATAAACAATGAATCCTGGAACACTGAAAAAATAAAATAAATTTTAAAAATGACCCCCAAATGCAAGTATTAATATTATATATACAATGTTATATCACTCTTGTAGATTTTTAGCATACATTCACAGGAAATAATATAAGAAGATACTCTAAAATGTTCATGGTAGTTCTATTTGGATGAAGGGATTATGAAGAGGAATTAAGAATAGTTCTCTTTTCTCTCTCTTCCTCTTCCCCTTTCTTCTTCCTCTTCTACTTTGCTCATGTGCATTTCCTTTCTTTTTCTGCAACAAACCTGAGTGATTTCAGGAATGAAAAAACTAGCAAATAAAGAGTTAATTTAAAAATTCTTAAAAAAATCCTTATGGCTATGATATTTGTTTTCCAGAAGAATCAATACTGTTGGAAAGACAGCATCATTACTATTATTGCTGTTATCATTATTTTATTTCCATGGTCTGGTAATTGAGGTGTACACTGGTGTGTGTTTCTCACTCCCAGACCATATAAGACACAGATAATCTTCAGAACTAGAAACAAAGGCTGCAAACACTTGCCACAGACAGATTTGGATGTGTATTTTGCAGAACAAATTTTCTTACTGGCAGAGATCATGAAAAAAAAATGGTCACAGGCTGGGGAAGGGAATGTGTAGACAGGAAGGCATGATAAAATGGAATGGAGATCCTCAGTCTGTGAACCCCGGGGCTGCATGGAAGTTGAGTGGGCAAGGTCTTAGTGATCCCGTCACCGTCTAGGAGGAACTGCCATCCACCTATCATCCATCAGTCTTCCGTCTGGAGTGAAAGTCACTTGAGATTTGAGATTCTTTCAACTTCCAATGCATCTGTGCAGATACTGCCCACTCCTGAGCCTGATCAGCCCACTGTTGTATTTCCATTTTATTGACGGAGGAGTGGGGGTTTGAGGAAGCTGAGCAATTTGCTTAGAAGTCACCAGCAAATTTGAAGCTAGAATTTGAGCCTCATTAATCCCTGTTGAGTATCCCACCACACTCCTTAAATCTTGATCTGTTGACCACATTTATTCACAGACAATAGTTCTGTCCCTCAGTGTTCCTTGGGCAAGGACTTCTGCCTGTGATGAGAAATAAACAAGATGGTAACAGGCTCCTGAAGTTGTTGTGTCAATTTCTAACCTGGTGCTCCACTTCTACAGCTCAAAACAGGGTTATTTCTGGTGAAATCTTTGCTATAAAGTACACCAATCAATTTTCCTTACAAATGATTTCTAATATGTAATTATATAATCAAGCACTCTCATAAACAAGCTTGGCCTTGACACAGAGTGATGGGGTGCAGTAATATTTTAAATAAAAGATGATTACACAGCCATTTATTTTGAAGTTCAATTTTCAGGATTGAGAACTATACATTAATGGCAGTTTAGAGATTAACAACAAGCTAAATGTGAAACCCTATGAGCTAATGCCTTCGACATAAACAAATGTACAAAAATAGCATCGTGCAACTGTTTTCAAAGTCTGACAGAGTTACGGGGCTTTCTGCAAAGCAGAGGGTGCAAAGAGTACCAGATTCATCAAATTCTGGCAGCGAGCTGCTAAAAAATAATGGTTTTGTCTACAAATGGAAACTGCTAACAGCTTTTCCCGTCCACTGTAATCGTCTTTCCATCTGCTTGGGTTTTATAATTGTGTCGCCTTTGGAAAATTACAACACAGAGCATATTCTCTTGGAGGTCTGTTGTTGAGCTGAATATTCTGGGCCACGAAATGGTGACAACAGTTGAAGAGTTTCCCTGCAAAAGTGTTACAACCACTGCATCCCAACAAGGCCCGCTGGTGCTGCAAGGCTCTGGCAGAAGGGGAGCAGCGGATGCGTTTAGTAGAGCACAATTTAAAAACAACTCACATACGCTCAAACAGGCATGATATAATACTTGTGGTGCCTTGGAATAATAGCTAATTCTTTTTTGCCTCCTTTTGACATCTTTCCTTCTTACTCTTTTTTCTTTTCTATTTCCCTACTAAAACTGCATTATTATCTAAGTGCAAGGTCATGAGGTACATGGACAGCTCTTCTAGCCTATGATCTGCTCCAGATGGAACATTATTTCTTGTGTCTCCAGATCTTTGGCTCAGAGCCCGGATCATGATGGTATTCAGTACCTAACTGCTGAATGGATGAATGAATGAATGATGCTATATCTTTCATATGATGATTTATACCTTATAATACCTCATGTACTTTGTAAAACATTTTCACCGACACCATCCTCACAGCAACAGAGTTGGACAGAAGATGAGGTATTGCCTCAGAGTGTTAGTTTAGGTCTTTCAAGAGGCAGATGCTAAAATTGGGTTGATCATGCAAGAGATTAATATGGAAGTCACTCTGAAGGGAAAAGGGAAAAGGGATAGTAGAGAATGGGGGAGCCATCCGATCATGATTCAGGTCTTACTACCACAGGGGAGCAAAGGAAGGACTGAGCAGCAGAAGTATTCAATGGAACTGTACTTCAAAGAAACTGCAGCAAATCTGGTAGTCTTTGGGCTGAAGTCACTGGTCTGTGGAGTCCTACATCTCCCAGAAATGCTCTGCCTCTCCTAGGAGTGGCCTTGTTGCTCTCAAACTTTGTCTAGTGGTGCCAGTGAGGTGAAGGATTTCAGACAGTGTGACTGGGCCCTCAGTCAATTGCACTCCATGCAGTGGGAGACTTGAGATGAGAATTCTCATGGTGACTGCTTTCTATTTTAGAGATAAGAAAATTGAGATCCTGAGAAGTTAAGATGTATTCTCAAGTGTCATGCCAAGTGAGTGGTAGAGTAGGGGTTAATGCCTGGCTCTCAAAACCTAACCCATGTGTTTTCTTTATAGATATAATTGTGGCTTTATTTTTACTGATGACCTTGTGCCCTATCTGATTGGTGGTGATTGGTGGAAAGGTAAAACACCAGGAGTTTCTAGGAAACACTGGGTGAAAAAACATCTATTAAGGACATAAGAAGAGACAGGGAGTGGGGTTTTTTAAATTTCTAGTAGAAAGCAGAGGATAAAGTTGAAAAATGGGGGTGGGAAGTCTTCTCCTGGGTGAAGGTGGATAAAGACGTTTACTAGAGAACAAATGGGTAGAATGATGAATCACATGGAGAAAAGCCATGCATGAAACTTATATGATGAGATCAGTATTTCAGGAATCTCATGGGAAATCCCAGCTGACAGACAATAGAAAGCAGAAAAGTGGAGGAGAACTGACATACCTATTAATCACCATCATGTAGCTTTTGAAAATATTGGTCTTGGATGTTGATTTGCTTATCCTGCCAAATTGGATGTTGATTCACTTATCTACTTAGTAAATATTTATTGAACACAAACTCTGTGCCAGGCACTGTGATAGGCTCCAAAGATTATTGGCAAACAAGACCCTATTGTTTCCATGATAGAACAGAGCATCCAGTGGAAGAGACAGACAGTGAATACAGAAGTGATAATTCTAGATACTTGGAAATGTTATCAGAGAAATACTCAGGACATGGGAAGAAGAAGAATTACATGATAATGGGAAAACTTTGAGGCAGTGAAATTAACTTGAGAACTTAATGATAAGGAATTACCTCTGTGAAGATGTAAGGGCAAGAGTTTCAGGAGGGGGAAGAACAAGTGGCCCCCAGCAAGAATATGAATGCTTAGGGAGCAGAAGAAAGGTCAGTGTGGACAGAACACAGGGTCAGAGGGGACAGCAGAAAGTGAGATAAATAGACAAGTCCATATTCGGCAGCACCTTGGAGGCAGAGCAATAAGTTTGAGTTTTATCTAATGGTGTCAGGAAGCCATTGGATGCTTTTAAGCAGGAGAGTGTCATGGTGTGATTTACATTTAAAAATGAAGTTGATCTGCAGAAAGTTGAGTGGAAGCAGGGAGACTAGCTAAGTCTGTTGTTGCCAGAGTCCAGCTGAGACTTAATGGGCACTTGAGCTGAGCAGGACAAACAAGCTGGAAACAGCCTGGTGGATGATATGGAGAGAAGTATTCCTTGTTGAAGGATGGTGCACAGGCAAAGCAGATAGGTACAGGGGTGAGGAGAGGGGACATTGGAGTTCACATGAGGTTTGCAATGGCTGCAGAATCAGGTGTGCACTGTGTAGCATGAAGAAACATAAAATGAGGGTGATCACTGGTTCCCAGAGCAGGATTTGGGGGGATAGTTTGAGAAAACAAATCCCTCCCCCTTTCTGTGCCTCAGTTTCCTTCTTAGTAAAATGGAGAGTGGTGTCACAATGGAATCACTAAGACATGTTCCATTCTGTGATTCCCCTGCATCCCTGGAGGTAAAATCTGATTGAAAAGTCAGCAGTACTAGGGCTTCACCATGTGAGTTTTCATGGCTTTGGTGCTGGGAACATGATTTTAGGAGTTGGAATAATAAATGAATAATGTAAATAGGTGTTGGATATCATAAGTGTTGAAAGCCCCTTTTTAAAATTTTATTTATTTTTAATGATTTATTTTATTTTATTTTTCAATGTTCCAAGATCCATTGTTTATGCACCACACCCAGTGCTTCAGGCAATATGTGCCCTCATTAATACCCACCACCAGGCTCACTCATCCCTCCCACACCCCTCCCTTCCAAAACCCTCAGTTTGTTTCCCAGAGTCCAAAATCTTTCATGGTTCATCTCCCTCTCCGATTTATCCCAGTTCATATTTCCTTTCCTCCTCTTAATGTCCTCCATGTTACTCCTTATGCTCCACAAGTAAGTGAAACCATATGATAATTGACTTTCTCTGCTTGGCTTATTTCACTCAGCATAATCTCCTCCAATCTCACCCATGTTGATACAAAAGTTGGGTATTCATTCTTTATGATGGAGGCATAATATTTCATTGTATAAATGGACCATGTCTTATTTATCCATTTATCTGTTGAAGGGCATCTTGGCTCTTTCCACAGTTTGTGAGTGTGGCCATTGCTGCAAGGAACATTGGTATATACGGCCCTTCTTTTCACTACATATGTATCTTTGGGGTAAATACCCAGTAGTGCAATTGCAGGGTCATAGGGTAGCTCTATTTTTAATTTTTTAAGGAATCTCCACACTGTTTTCCAAAGCAGCTGCACCGTGCAAACTTACATTCCCACCAACAGTGTAAGAGAGTTCCCCTTTCTCAACAGCCTCTCCAACACTTGTTGTTTCTTGTCCTGTTAATTTTGACCATTATGACTGGTGTAAGGCGATATCTCAATGTGGTTTTGATTTGAATTTCCCTGATAGCTAATGATGGTGAACATTTTTTCATATGTCTGTTAGCCATTTCTATGTCTTCTATGGAAAAGTGTCTGTTCATGTCTTCTGCCCATTTTTTGATGTGATCATCTTTTTGGGGGGTGTTGAGTTTGAGGAGTTCTTTATAGATCTTGGATATCAACCCTTTGTCTGTAGTGTCATTTGCAGATGTCTTCTCCCATTCTGTGGGTTGCCTCTTTGTTTTGTTGATTGCTTCCTTTGCTGTACAGAAGCTTTTTATTTTGATGAAGTCCCAAAAGTTCATTTTCACTTTTTTTTCCTTTGCCCTTGGAGATATGTCTTGAAAGAAGTTGCTGTTGAAAGCCCTCTGAATGGGCTGTACAAAACAGGTTGTTCTAGAAGACATGTGACATAGGCAATGTACTTCATGTTTCCCCATCCTTGTCAGGGCCAAATCTCCCATGAACATGCAGAAATTCCTTACTGTCCTGAACATACAAAAATACCTTTTTTAGAAAACAGTGGAGGCCATGAGGTCATGATTACCAATTTGGGTTTGTGTTTTAAAATGCTTTTGGAGAAACTGAGAATTGAAAGGAGATGGGGGTGGGTAAGAGGGATGGGGTGGCTGATTGATGGGCATTGGGGAGGGTATGTGCTATGGTGACTGCTGTGAATTGTGTAAGACAGATGATTCATAGACCTATACTCCTGAGGCAAATAATAGATTACATGTTAACAAAAAAAAATTAAAAAGACTGTTTGATAATAATAGCATCTATTCTGTGCCCCATGTGGGTCCTGCCAGTTGATGTGTAGCAAACTCCTATGATCTGCAACAAGTGGGTGCTGTGGTGATAGTTTCCTCCCTATTTTACATATGGGAAAAGTGAGGATCAACCAAAAAGGTAAGTAATTGCTTGAGGCCCCTATAGACTTTGTACAGCCCCAGTTGGGATGTAACGGGAAATACACTAGACAGCTTTCAAGAACTGGGCTCTGCCACTGGATAAGGTATAACCTTGACTTTTAAGCCATTTCACACTTGTTCCTGAGTGATTTCCTCATCTGTGAAATGGGGATAATTATAGCATCTCAGGGAGCTGTGTAAGCATTGAAACAAATTGTGTAAGGATTCTGATGCATAAACATTGGTGCTACCTATGCCTAAAGATGTTTTGTAAACTGCTGTTATCCAAAGATTTAATACAACCTTCCTGAGTATTTCTAGGTAATTAACTTGGTTTCATACAAAAATCGTTTAATGTGGAGATATTTGTAGCATGGGAGAATTCCTAGGGTGCTTGGATTTCTGTATGTGTGTGGAGGGAGGTATTGAAGTAAATATTTCCTCTGGGGATTCGAAAACAGTGAGTCAGGAATTTGAACAAGTTGATATTAATTTCAGGCAATGTTTTCTTCTGCTTTATGAAACCAACATGGAAGAAATAAATCAAAGGTTTATTAAGTGCTTAGCTATGTTCTAGGACTTCTGGAAGAAGGGGTGGGTTATGGAAATGAGCCACACTGCTGATTTTCTCAAGGAGACTGCTATTTACTGTCTAATGCAATGACTAGATGTAGTGGATTTCTGCTGGGGGCAGAGGTTGTTCTCACAGTAAAATCTGGTGTGTGTGTGTGT
This sequence comes from Spilogale gracilis, assembly GCA_004023965.1. Lineage (NCBI taxonomy): Eukaryota > Metazoa > Chordata > Mammalia > Carnivora > Mephitidae > Spilogale > Spilogale gracilis. The sequence goes on along the minus strand of PITA01014508.1, from coordinate 39,856 downwards.
GTGTGTGTGTGTGTGTGTGTGAGAGAGAGAGAGAGAGAGAGAGAGAGAGAGAGAGAGAGAGAGAGAAAGAGATTACTTTCATGCGAATCAAAAGGTCTTGGATTAAATAATGTTGAAAAACCCTGTGGTAGACAGAAGAGGTCCATGAGAGAAGAAATGAATCAGTAAGTTTGTGAGAAATCATACCTGTTTTTTATATAGATAACATATGGGTAACCAAATATCCATCAGGGGGCTCCTGGATCCAGGTGAGGTGGCCCAAAGGCAATGATTTACTACATTATGCCTCTTTTTAGTACTTAATATATCATAACTTGTTCTTCACTTTGCCAGAAAGATATGATTCAAAACAATATGAATCAGAATATGATTTCAAGACAAATAAACATAATGCCTCAATATAATCAAGAAAGAAGTAAAAGGAAAGTAATTTAAGATAAAGTAATATGTATAGTATTTTAATATGTGAATGCTCAGATCTGATTGTACTAGAGAGATTGTGGACTAATCAGGCGATTGTGCTCCAAACTGCCTCAGGGACACATCTGGGGTTTTGGTGCCAGCTGTTGTTGGGCACCTGTTTTCCACCACGTGGCTTTTCTCTCTATGTGTTATTCCATGATTCCATGGTTTAGCCCAAGCTTGCATGTGGCAGCTGGCCTTCAAGAGGTTGGAACAGAAGTACCAAACCCTCAATCTCTAGGCTCTGCTGTCACACAGCACCACTTCTCTTGTGTTCTTTCCATCAGAGCAAGGCACAGGGCCAGCCTAAAATATCCAAGGAGTGGGTGGGTGGGAAATAGACTCTTGCTTTACAGGAGGAGTGGAAAAGTCATGTTACAAATGGGCATGTGGGATAAAAGATCATTGTTGCCATTTGTGTAAACATCCTACCACAGAAAGAGAAGAGACCTGAAAAGTAAAAAATAAAAAAAATTAATCTATTATTGAATACTCCATATGTCTGGCACTATGCTAATGCTTTCTGTGTCCATGATGAGTAAATCTTTGAGCAAGAGTATGAAATCAACATTATCATTATTTCTACCCTACCTATAAAAAATGGACAGAGAGGTGAAGTAACTATGGTCTCATAGTCAATTAAGATTTGAGATGGGATTCAGATAATTCTCTGATTATTATCAGACTGATAATTCAGTCTGATTCTGAAATCTGCAGTCTTTTTTTTATTGTTACTTAATTTTTTCTCCAGTATTCCAAGATTCATTTCCCATTCCCCACACCCAGTGCTCCACGCTTTAGGTGCCCCCAGTACCCACCACCAGGCTGTCCCATCCTCTACCCTCCTCCCTCCAAGTCCCTCAGTTTGTTTCTGTGTCCAAAGTTTCTGTTGTTTCATTTCTCTCCCTGGATTACCCTAGTCCCATTTGCTGCAGTCTTATCTATAGTTCATGTAGCAGCTACCTGCATTTTAAGTAATCTCTACAGCCACCGTGGTGCTCAAAATCACAACCCTGAGATCAAGAGTCACAAGCTCTACCGACTGAGTCAGCCTGATACCTCTTATGTAGCAGCTACTTCAAGGAGAAATACACTGTCTGAATAGAGTAATTGAGTTGACTTGAGTATGTGGATGGATCCATGCACAGCACTCAAAGGGTGTTCAATCCCCTGATAGCAGAGAACCACAGCTGTTCACTCGATGCTTTTTAGTTTAGGGAGATGGTGGTAAGTCCAGGCGTTGGTCTGTGTACTTGTTCTCACATAGTGCATCAAAAAGACATTGGCAATTTGTAAGTCCATGTTTCAGTGCCTGTAAGATGTTCAGGTCTGGTACATGAACAGAAAATGTGTAATTTGGAGTGCCAATTGTATGAATGACAGCTGTACCCGTCACATACAGAGGGTGATTCCTAGTGACCCAGGGGAAAGAAAAGAGGACAGTACCAGAATGATGCATGAGACATGTGTTTCCTGATGGGACAGACCTGTTAGGAACAGTTCATGGTCGGGTATTTTCTTCATGCAAGGAGGAAACAATCAAAAGCATCCCTGATCCTTTGATCTTGCTCATCATCAAACATGGTTAATCTTTTTGTGGGTGTGATACTCAAGTCACAGTTGGTATTTGTTATTGGACTTCATTTAAAAATTGTAAGTCTTTTTGTGTACTGAATCAGTTTGGGATGATCCTTAACTCAGCATTTCTCACAAAGTTCTGCTTAAGGGCATAGAAAACCTACCTAGCATCACAGAGCGGAAGCTGATTCTGATTTTTATTCCACTTGTGTTGTGGCCTGGCTGTGTGAAAAGTCTTTCTGTAAGAGCTTCTACAGCCCCATAGCCTAAGAGTTTAATCATCTATCCATTCATTCCCTCACTCAGTCAATATTTTTGGAAGCTTCTAGGGATATTGTTTTAAACATTGTGGATATAGTTATGAACAAAAGCTGGGGCACCTGGGTGGCTCAGCCGGGTAAGCATTGGACTCCTGATCTCACTTCAGGTCTTGGTCTTGGGGTCATGATTTCAAGTCCCACATTGGGCTCCATGCTGGACATGGAGCCTACTTAAAGAGAAATTCAAAAAAAGATCAGGGGTTTCTCATCTCATGAAACCTGTATTCTAGTTGGGGAGGGGATGAGCACCAGACATTATCTACAATGTCAGATGGGAACAGGTGTTAATAAGAAAAATAAAACCAAGGAAGAGGACACAGTGATAGTGCAAAGCTATTTTAGACAGGTTACTCAGGGGAATACTCTCTACAATACTAACATTGAAGTACAGACCTCTGTGAAATGCAAGAAGCAGCTAAGAGGAGATCACAAGGAATCAATTCTCAGGCATGAGAAGCAGCCAAGACAAACTCCTGGAGGTAGACATGTACTTGGATGGACCAGGAGCAGCCTTGAGGCTCATGTGGTAGGAGCAAAGTAAGAGAGGGGACCCCAGTAGGATATGGGGTGAGAGAGGAAGGGAGCCAGTCTTGGGCACCAAGGGCCTTTCAGGACTGAATAATGACTCCTAATTTATTATGAGTGATGCAAATATCTACTGGAAAGTTTTGAATAGAGGAGAGGAATAATTTGATTTATAATTTTAGAAGGTAATTCTGGTACTTATACAGAAAACAAAGTATAAGGCAAAAAGGACAGAAAAAGGAAGGGTAGATGACTAGTTCAAAGACTGTTGTAATAATAATCTGAAAAAGGAATTATGGTAGCATGGACTAAGGTGGTAACAGAAAGTTGTGAGAAGTGGCTGATTATAAATATTCTTCAAAATTAAGGTCAACGGAGATTTGCTGAAAACAAGGTATAGGATGGGAGTGAAGAATGACTAACTTTTCAACTTGACAAACTATACGAATGGAGATACAATTACAAACACATTAAAAAAAGAGTAAGGAGAATACAGGGCCAAGTATATGAAACAATATAAGTAATACATAGAAGATCATGTTTTGGATATCTAGGACTCCAGTATTCCAAGCTCAAATGACCTGAACCCTTGCTTTCAATGCCTCTGTGGCCTCTTCCTTGGATCATTGCTCCAAGGGTTTATGAAACATGCAATGCTGTTCATACTTCTAGACCTGCTGTGCTATTTATTCTATATTTATTAAAGCTTTCTATTAGTATAAAAAAAAAGAATGGAGATACCATTTAGTCAGATGGGGAAGACTATGGCAAGGGCAGGTTGGGAGAAAAAGAGGAGTTGAGTTTTAAAAATGTAAAGTTTGAGATACCCATGATATATCTAGGGGGATACTAGATATGTATTCTAGAATATTAAATACAAATGTAGTTTAGAGTTCAGGAGATATGTCCAGGTTAGCAATGAGTATTTGCACATTATCAGCATCTAAATGATATTTAAAGCCATGGAATTAGATGAATTGACTTACTCAGTAAGTGTAGACAAATAAGAACAGAGTTCTAAGGGACAGGTCTTTGAGCACTCCAACCTTCATAAGTCAGGAAAACCAGTGAATGAGCCTGAGGACTGGCCAGTGTGGTAGGAGGAAAGCCAAGTGATAACTCTGAAGGTGAATGAAGGAAATACGTCAAGGATTAGGGAGAGGTCATCATGTTAAATATAGCTGATAGGTTGAGTCTGGTTAGAATTGAGAATCGGCTTTGAATGGCAGAGTAAAGCTTATTGCTGACCTTGATTGAATTAGTTTTGGTGAGGACACGAGGTTGAAAGCCTAATTGGAGGATGTTGGAGAGAAGATGGAAAGAGCAAGTGGAGACAGAACATGGACCACTCTTCAGAAGAGTTTTTCTGTGAAAGAAATGGACTGTGGCTGAAAGTGGTTGATGGGGGGGACATTATATCATATTTGTATGCTGCTGGTAATGACCCAGAAGGGGAAATGATTGATGATAAAAGATATGGAGATTTGCTGGAGCAATTTCCTTGAGTTAGTGAAATGGGATAGGAACTAGCTCATATGTGGAAGTGTTGGCCCTAGATGGGAGCATGCCATTATTGTATGGGAAGAGATGCAGTATGTATGGTTTAGGTGTATTTAGTGTGGTAGATTTGTGTGAAACATTTGGAAGTTATCTTCGGATGGCCCTCCTGTCTCAATTAAATAAAATACGAAGACATATACTAAGAATAAGGAAGTAGAAAAAGATAAGAGAACCTTGAGGAGAGATAAAAAGGTGAGAAACAGGGAGACAAACAGGCAGAGATGTTTGAAGAGGGGCATGTAGTATACTTTGTGAACAACAGCAAGACTCTCTGGAGGTCAGTATTGGGGAATTCAAAGTGGAATCACACGTGTGCTTGTGTGTTTTCCTCCAGCTATGTTTGCAGGCACAAAAGAAGATTGAGAATTAGATTTAAGCATTTTTTTTTTTTTGCTTTTCCCCAAGCCAGAATGAGGGGAGAAAAGTTGCTGGTCTACGTAGAGAACTGGTTATAATGACAGGCTATGGATTTTCACATGACTAAAACAAAAGGGTGAGGGGTGAGAAACAGTAAATTGAATGAATTTTAATTTGGTTGGCATTGAGGGATTGTTGGAATGTGAGCACAGCAGGAGAGACCTGGAGATGGAGTTGGTAGTAAGTGTGGTATTCTTCCAGTTGATCTCTTAGAGGGATAGCAGTAGAATGTGGTCATCCGCGATATGACATGGGATGGGTTTATGAGATGAGATGGAGGACACAATTGTTGTAGGAGAGAAAGTCAAAGAATTGAGAAACTAGAGTGCTGGATGGATAATCTATATTGATATTGAAAGTATCAGCCTGGAACTCTATATTGCTACTTACCAGAGTGATTCCTTAAATACTAGATTCTCCGGGAATATTTGTTGAATAAAGTATTCCACAATGACAGTCAAGTTGCAGTCTCAGACTAGTTTCTTGTGTGCACAGCTGAGGCAGAAATAAGTAGATCTTATCTCACAGTGAGCCAAAGTGAAGATACTAATCTCTAAAAATAGAGTATAGCAAATTAGCTCTTTGGGGGAATTACTTGGCAAATTCTCTTTCCCTGGACCCTGCAAAATTAAGCTTCCTAAACACTAACAGAATGAATTAAATAACATCAACAAGAACTTCTGTCTTCAAAATGTTTCTATTTCTATATAATTAGATCTTTGGAAGGAAGACAAATATAAGTAGAAGATATTGTGTATGGAGAAGGTGATGAAGAGGAAAAAAGTGAATGGAATTTGGATTTTTTCCTCATCATTATTATGGTCCCTAGAGTTTAGCATTTTTTAAAAAAATATTTTATTTTTTCAGTGTTCCAAGATTCATTGTTTATGCACTATGTGCCCTAATTAATACCCACCACCAGGCTCACCCAGCCCCTCACCCACCCCTCTCAAACACTCAGTTTGTTTCTCAGAGTCCACAGTCTCTCATGGTTCATCTCTTGAAAATGAGAGCTTTGTTCTTTATGTAGCTGTCCAATTTATTAAACACACTCTTTTTTCCACTGGATATTTTTTCCTGGTTGGTCAAAGATTATTTTACCATAGAGTTGCAGGTCCATATCTGGACTCTCTACTCTGTTCCATTGGCCACAATCACCAAACTGTGGAAAGAGCCAAGGTGCCCTTCAATAAATGAATGGATAAAGAAGATATGGTACATACATGCAATGGAATATTACACCTCCATCAGAAAGAATTAATACCCAACTTTTGTAATAACATGAATGGGATTGGAGGAGATTATGCTGAGTGAAATAAGCCAAGCAGAGAAAATCAAATATCATATGGTTTCACTTACTTGTGGAGCATAAGGAGTGATATGGAGGATAGTAGGAGAAGGAAAGAAAATGGGAAGCGACGTAAATCGGGGAGGGAGATGAGAGACTTTGGACTCAGAAACCAACTGAGGGTCTTGGAAGGGAAAGGTTGGGGGTATAGATGAGGCTGGTGGTAGGTATTGAGGGCATGTATTGCATGGAGCACTGGGTGTGGAGCATAAACAATGAATCTTGGAACACTGGAAAAATAAAATAATGTAATAAAAAAAAGTGAGCGCTTTAGAGCAGACTGTACCTTAGAAATTGTAGGTACTGCGAGAATGCAGGGCTGTATTTACACTGATAAATGGATTGAGTTCCCAACCTTTTGGTGTTGGTTTATTTGTAGGTGAAATGTATTTTTCCCTGGAAATCATTTTACATATGGAAGTCAGTTTCCAGGCAAATCTTTTCTTCATAATGAACCCAAAATAATGAGCATTATTTTGTTTTGTCTTAATAAAAAGGGTTATATCATTTTATAATACTATGTTTATATATTTGGAAGGAGGATTGTCTCCTCTTTCCTCTGGAGCTGGCTTATCTGATATATAATTACACCAATATGTCTTTCCTTTAAAGGAAAAGCTGGGATTCAGGTTGAAGGGTTGAAAGTGATTCTTTCATTTGGACAACATCTTAGTTTCCTCTAGAAGTAGAATTTCCTGAGAAATATAGGGGAAAGACAGAGGTAGGTCACTTTGGCTTTGAGTTCAAGCATCATTCTGTAATTAAGCTCTACCAGTAATAAAAGAGACACTGTATTTTAATTTCTGTCTAGAGCCTGTGTCTACTTTCCAACTGGACCACAATGCTTAGGAAAGAATAATCTCATATATTGGTATCCTCAAGCTTCGACAGTATTATATAACACCCGACCAAGGTGCACTTAGATGATGCACTTCATGGAAGCAAGTGAAGACAGACTTGTCCACCAAATTCATCTGCTGCCTGTCTTTCCCTCAGTGTTTGAGAGTTTCTCCCTGTCATTTACACTGTGATCTCCTTGCTCCTCTTTCACACCCTTCTCCTGCCATCACTGTAATGTCCCTGAAGGGGATAGATAATGTAAATTAGAGAGTTCTGGCAAAAGAATTCCCATCTGATTACTATTCAGCCTGCTTGCAAATGTACCCATCTACTCTTTTTTGGAACGCAGTGTGGTTTGGGGAATAGATATAACTTCGGGATGGACAATTTGATTTTGGCTTGGGTTGACTATCTACTTGTTTTGGAACTTGGGAAACTTCATTAACTGTATGAGACTTGGTTTTCTCATATATGAAATTAAAGTTGCCAACTTAGACACAACTTGAGGAGTTGCTGTGTGGATTGAATGTTCTCACCAGTATCTAACAGTGAGGTAGATTTTCACCACCCTGTTACTAACTTTAACAGTAGCATTTACCTACATTTTATAAAATGAGATAGCTGAGTGGATAAGTAAACTGCAGAGGTGGGATTCACACCTACATTCGTTTTAGTCCTGTTACATTACAAGCTCAGTGCCCTCCCAGGGGGCCCTTTGTGTCACCCAAGAGGATGGAATATTAAGTGAGGTTGCTTCTGGTGCCATCCCACAGCACAGTCCAAGAATGACACTGTCAGATACCAGGAAGATGTCTTTCAAAGTACAACAGACTGGCTACCCACTTCAGGCTCTTCCTAAGAGTAATTGTGACTTTTGGTAATAAAGTTTTTAAGAAGAAATGGGGGAATTTTTCTTTCTTTTTGAGATATCAGTAGACCCCATTAAAAATGGCTATTTTTCAAGCAATGATTAGAAAAAGCCATACTGGATAGAATGCCAAATCCAAGAATCTCAGATTAGATATGACTCTTAAAACTAAAAAGCAGTACATTTAGTAAAAAAGTGAAGAGAGACATGTAAGACACATCATTTTGGTTATTTATTTATTTATTTATTTATTTATTTTAAAGATTTTAGTTATTTATTTGAGAGAGAGGGAGCATGAGCAGGGAGAGGGGCAGAGGAAAAGGGAGAAATAGATGCCGAGCAGAGGGCCTGATGCAGGACTTGATTGCTGGACCCTAGGATCATGACCTGAGCCAAAGGCAGAGGTTTAACAATTGAGCCACCCAGGTGCCCCTCATTTTGGCTTTTATTTTATTTTTTTATTTTTCCAGTGTTCCAAGATTCATTGCCCATGCCCCACACCCAGTGCTCCATGCAATAGGTGCCCTCATTACCCACCACCAGGCTCTCCCATCCCCCCTCCCTCCAAGTCCCTCAGTTTGTTTCTGTGTCCAAAGTCTCTCATGCTTTGTTTCTCATTTTAGCTTTTTTTTTTTTTTAAAGATTTTATTTATTTGACAGAGAGAAACAGAGCCAGAGAGGGAACACAAGCAGGGGGAGTGAGAGAGGGAGAAGCAGGCCTTCCCGCCGAGCAGGAAGCCCGATGTGGGACTCGATCCCAGGTCTCCAGGATCATGACCTGAGCCGAAGGCAGTCGCTCAACCAACTGAGCCACCCAGGCGTCCCTCATTTTAGCTTTTAATAACTTGAAATAAAATAGAACTTTTCTTAAAGACAAAGACAAAGATATGGCCAATCATGTTTCCTTATGTGGAGGGAAAGCACCACAAATCTCCTGTGGCCCACTGATCTGAGTAAGAGTAACTTTGTCATCACACATGAGGTGCACACATTTCAATCACCAACAAAACAAATAGGAGGAATTACTAGGAATTCAGAAGGTTTTGGGTTCTAAGTAACTTCTTGATGAGAAAGCCAGTATTGGAAAAATGAATTGACAAGGATGACGCTGTCTTCCAAGAATTTATTTTACATGCACAAGAGACAGGTGGGGAGACAAAATTATGGGACAAGAGGGATGAAAATGGCTGAAGGAGACCACAAGATGGAGAGATGCTCAGGAGAGAAGGGAGTGATGCCATTACAGAAAGAGAAAGACGCATGATCTATTACAAGGAAAAAGAAAACATTACAGTCTGGGGTGGCTTCTGGCCAACTCTACAAACTTCATTTGCTTTTATCATCAGAAACTCTGGGGAAAGGCACAATCATTTCTCAATTGGAATTTGATTCCTCTGTAGCTGTGTAGGTGGGAAATAACTTTGGATTGCTGTGCTGGTCTTCTGTGTTCCAGGTACCCTCTGGTCTCATCCCTACATTGCAGCCATCTGGCAGAAACAAATCTCTGTGTGGTTGCCATCTGTGGGCAGAAGGGGAGAGTGACATGCTTCTTTATTCAGGGAACTTTGCATATAGTTTTGGTTCTAAGGACCCTGGCACTAAGGATGTGGATTCACTCTCAGAAAGCATAAGTCTCACAGAAATAAGTATTTTTAAGTAGGATCTCCTTGGAATTAGAAGCTTCCAACACCATAAGCAAACCTGTGTGAGCTTGGACAAGAGCTTGATGGCTCTGTGTCTCAGTTTGTTCATCCATAAAGGAAAGGATAATGCCTTTATAGGATTTTGTAAAGGGGAAATGCAATTATAAGTGTAAAAAGCACATACTGTCTGGCACATAGGAAATTGAATCAGTCAGGGTTCATTCAGAAAGCAGAAATTCTAACTGATGTTTTAACAGAAGAGAATTTAATATAGGGGATTGATTAAAAAGGAATTGGGGGAACAAATGGGAAAAAACCCAAACTAAAACAAAACTAAAGCCAACTGACAAACAAAAGCTCCAAATCCCCACTGAGGTAGCATAGGCATAGCAACTGGAGAATGAAGGAATGTGGTGGGATTATCAGAATGTAGATCCTAAGAGGAGGAGCTCAGGACCCAAGCCTCTAGGAGGGGACACTGGCCAGCACCATGTGTTTCTGAGGAAGGACAGTGAGGCCAATCTTGAGAGCATGGGAAACTAACAAACAAATTGGAAACAAAAACAAACTGCTTCTGCCCAGGTAAAGAGCTCTTGCCTGTGTGACAGACAGAAACAGAGAGTCAAGCATGAGGGAGCTTGTTGCTTTTCCCTCCCCCACTGTCTCCATCACTCTAGCAGTCTGATGGGCAGGGCATGGAAGAGAACAGTTGGCAACAAAGAAATAGCATTTGCCACCTCAATCCCAGTATCAAAGCAGAGCACAGAAGAGTGGATATGGAGTTGAGAGGCAGTAGTTTAATAACTGGGACAAAAGTTCTCAGTGAATATTGGCCACACTACTTATCTGGCACCTCCTCCCCACCTCCCCTCCCTCTTTTTTATCCCCCAGTAATCTTGATTTTTTTCCCTTCTGTATTCTGAAGGGTGAAACCAAGGATAGTGAGGAAAAGAGCCCATGGATCTCAATAGAGGACAAGAATAAAGAGAGAAAGAGCCTAGTCTCACAAGAAGTTGGAAGCTTTGGCTATAGGATTATACTTCTGTTTTGGCAGATCAGATTATGAACCATTCTGTGGGACCCTCCCAAAAAGGAAATTTGCTGATATCTCCAGTGAAGAGTTCTTCTATTAAACAAGAAATGTTTCCCATACAAAAATCAGGGTTAAGTTAATACATTGCTCTCTCATTAATCCATTTGCCCTAGAGGAGGGAGGACTGGCAGCTGAACTTTTCTCAGGAGGGAGGGAAGACATAGGCAGAGATACCTGCTGGGTAGTACAGGAAAGGCGAGCAAGAAGAGAAGCTGGGATGTGGCCAACCCACTGATCTGCACGTGTCAGTCTGATGCATACTGCATGGCTTCTTCCAGATCGCAGTGGGTATGCTTGGGATTCAAAGACATTCAAGATGCAGTTATCACTCTTGTAGTGTTCCAAGAAAGCAAATACAAAAATGCCTAAATGACAGAATTAGTCCTGCCTCAAGAGGTCACAACAAATCCTTTCTCCTTCACTAGATCAGCTCCATTTCTTGTGTCCTTTTCAAATCTTAGGTTTTTATTTTAATTTTTAATTTTATAAACCAAAACAGTAACAAATATATTTTCTTTGTAGAAAATAATTTAGAGTTATTTAAAAAAACTCAGTGAGGATGGAGAAAACACATAATTTAGTCATTTCAAGAGGATAAGATACCACTCTACAAAGTCCCATAATTTGGGATGCATCTAGTCATCTATCTATCATCTATCTGTCTATCATCTATCTATATCTATCATCTATCATCTATTATCTATCATCTATTATTGATCATCTATTATCATCTATCATCTATCTATCATCATCTGTCCTTCTGTCTATCTGTCTGTCCATCCATCCATCCATCCATCCATCCATCCATCCATCCATCTATCCATTCTGTCCATTGTCCTGTTTCTTCTGTTTATCCAGCCCACAAATCTGTATAGAGTGACTACCTACAAAACCTCAGACCTTGTACTCAGTGCTGGGACTATTACAGATGACAATGTATTTCCTGCCTACATACTCTAACAGGGAAAGACAGGTCATACAAATACTAAATTATAACAAAATGGCAAGTGCTTTTGTAGAAGGATGGGCAAGATGCAAATTTCTTGGTATGATGCATATTATTAAAAGTAAATCTAAAACAATAGGAAAACAATTCCTAGGATGTTCAGCATAGCATTTTAACCAGGTGGTGAAGAACTTAGTCTCAGATCCTGGATCTTGCCAATACTGGCTCTGTCAGCAAGGTCCTTAAATTTTTTGTGCCTATATATTTTTTTAAAGGTTTATTTATTTGGGGTATCTGGATGGCTCAGTCATTAAGCATCTGCCTTCAGCTCAGGTCATGATCCTGGAGTCCCAGGATTGAGCCCTGCTAGGCTGGAAGCCTGCTTCTCCCTCTGTAACTCCCCCTGCTTGTGTTCCCTCTCTGACTGTGTTTCTCTGTCAAATCAACAAATACAATCTTAAAAAAATAAATATTTATTTATCGGCGGGGAGGGTCAGAGGAAGAGGAAGAGGGAGAAACTCCTTAACCAGACTCCCTGCTGAGCACAGAACTCAGTGTGGGGCTTGATCTCAGGACCCTGAGATTATGACCTGAGCTTAAGTAAAGAGTGGACCACATAAGTGACTGAGCCACCAGGCACCCCTGTGCTTTTTTTTTTTAATATTTAGAATAGACTAATAGTACTTAGCTCTTAAAATTAGTAGTAGAATTAAATGATTCAACACATTTAAAGCAATTAGAATCATGTCTAGCATATATAAAGCCTTAAAATGTTGGCTAATACTAATACTTGTATATTAAATTAGAGTTTAAATTGATCATTGTATTTAATCTTTAAAACCTCTCCTTGCCCTGGGGAAACAGGCAGAATAGTTATTACCCCCCAAACAGGGAGAATGAGGTACAGGGAGGTTATTTTTTTGGGGGAAAGCCGCAGACCGTCATAGCAGTGGAGCTGGAAATCTATCTCAGGGTGTCTTCTATAATGTTCTTTTTGTTATGCCATGAAGCATCATACATTGACTTGAAAAAGCTACTGTTGTTCCCCAAGTGTCAGAGCGACTGAGTGACTGCAGCTGGGCTGACTGTAAACACAGCCAAATGACACAGACTGCAGCCCAAGCCCGTCGCTGCTGCTTTGCCCGCATCTGCCACTCAATACAAGGCCCCTGGTGATGAAGGGACAGAAGGCCTCGGTCAGGGAGACGCCAAACTCCCATCCTAATTGGTTACAGGCCCTCACCTCTGTCCAAATCCTTGGTGGGAAAATGGCTCCCACGGGACTCCAGAGAATGAGGGATTCAATGTCCTTTTCATAACAAAACTGGCTTTGGAGCCTGAAATCACTGGAGAGTGAGCTATTTTTGATTGATATTCTATTCCTCATGTGGGTAGGTTTTCTAGATTGCTTCATTCGGCCTTGGGGTTGGGTCCTGTGAAACTGCATCAATGCTCCGAGCACTGAGAGCCTGAAGCTGAGAGAGCACCAGGAAATGGTGCAGGAGCCCCGTGCTCACCACGAAAGGAAGCACAGGCCACAACCTGTGCCTGCCGCAGAGTAAAGGGGGGGCAGTGGTTACGAAATGGGACCTGGAAGATTTGTGGACCTATTCATTTAAGTTCATGTCTCTTTTTTTTAAATGTAAACCTTTTGTGCTTTTTTCTTTTCTTTTTAAAAAATTTATTTATCAGACACAGAGAGCGTAAGCAGGGGGAACAACAGGCAGAGCAGGCAGAGGGAGAAGCAGGCTTCTCGCTGAGCAAGGAGCCCAAGGCAGGACCTGATGCCAGGAACCTGGGATCATGTTCTGAGCCAAAGGCAGCTACTTAACCTACTGAGCCATGCTGAATCATGAGTATGTTCTTTTACACACATATAAATAGTTTTAAGATTTTGCCTTTAATGTTTACATATATAACCTATTTAGAATCAATGCTTATATATGTGTTTACAGGCATGATGCAGGTATCCACAGCAACTTATTTTTCAAAACAGGTGACTGATTCTCACAACCATTTACTGGAGTGGTCCGTATTAACTCATGTAACCTGAAATTCTAACTCTGATGGATATCACATTTCTGAAGGTAATAATTATTTTAATTAATGATAGACTTATTGAAAAAATCTGTATGAAACCTCTGTGAAGTTCACATTTGTATCTCTATTTTACATAGAACTTGGCCAGAGTTTCAAGGAAAAGGACACACATCCTTTTGACAGTAATGCCCATACTCCTAACACTTGGGAAAATGAGAAAGTCAAATCATGCAGGATTTGGGGGAAACTAGGAGTCAGTTCCACAGAAAATTAGAAGCCAACCAAAAGCTTTCAGCAGGGCAATGGCATAGTTTGATTTCCATTTTAATGAGTCTTTAGAATTGGATAAAAAGCAGGTCATGAGAAGGCAGCTGTGGTTGGGGGAGACATTAGTTCATTGGATCCTACAGTGGTGCAGGTGTGAGATGCTGGCACCTGGACTTCTGGGGCTTCAATGGAGATGGAGATAAGCAAATGGCTTTGAAATACTTTTGGAGGTAAACATCAGGACTTGCTGTTCAAGTAGATTTAATTTGAGGCTGAGAGAGGGGAATAATCAAGGAGGACATGTGTAGAAAGCAGCTGGGTGATGGATGGTGTCAGTTGAGATAGGGAAACCTAGGGTGTCATGAGGGGAGTCAAGGGAACACATCAATTTGTGATGTCTATGACACAAGATGCCAACAGGCACATTTGAGGTACAAGTTTGGAGCTAGGGTGGGGAGGAAGTCTGGTCTATTGATGTACACTTTCATTGGCTAGTGACTTTAACTGGGAGATTTATACAAGTATAGTATTCTAAGGACTCCTGATTTTGATGAACTGGAAAGCCAGTGGTAAGTGACATTGGAGATAGTAAATGCAGATGAATCATTCAAGAAGCTCAGTAGTGAAAAAAAGGAGAACAAAGGCAGAAGAAAAGGAACTGAAGGTGGATAGATGGTTGAGCAACTTTTTATATAAGATGCAAGGGATGTATAGTGTGTAGAAGGAAATAATACAGAAGTAGTGGCCAAAACTAAAGGAGAGGAAAACTAAAATAATATGACTGAGGAGGCAGGGGGTTAAGGAGCTGGGGTGGAGGGAGGTTGTTTGCTTGGAGGCCAGAGAAGCAGTATGCCATTTCCTGAAAGTGGTGGAGGAAGGTGACACTGTATGTGATGTCAAGCCAGGTGGTCTGGGTTGGCATTGGGCTGTGCAGTTTACAAGTGAGAGAATGCTTTAAATCTTATTTTTTTCACTGGTAACATGGGAATGATGATACTATCACCCACATGTAGGACTGTTATGAGGACCAGAGGAGATGTGAAGAGCACATAGCATAGAGCTTAGTGAATATGAGGTTATACTGTGTTAATGAATATAGGTTTGCATCTATAGGTGGGAAGTCAAAGGTGTTCACACTGAGTCCCCCAGTTGGGCTGGGTGATGAAGACCACCTGTGTGTAGGAGCTGTTCCAGAAAAGGAGAGGGAGGGATTGCCAGTATGCCCAACCTTCTGCTGGCATTGCTATAGCTTGGGAAAGTGATTCAAAGTGAGAATGAAGGGCAAGTATTCAGATTGTTCTTGTCATGGTTAATACAAGTGACAGAGACTGGACTGAATCTCTCACCTTCTTGGAACTGGCCTCAACATGGCATGGAGGTTCTAGGAAACTGGAAACAAAATCCTGCTTTCTGGCTGCCAGAGCTCTGGATGGTGCTGCCTATTTGACAGGTTGCCTCTTTGAAACATGGCATGACGTGTCCTGTTTTATGTAGAACTTGTTTGGTATTCAACTGCCTTTTTTTTTCAGGGTATTTGTAGTTATGGGATGGCAGATTTCAGCTCCTCAAGACTGTAGACATTTAGTCCAATGCAAGTCTGAAGACATATTGCAAAAAGTTCTGATGGGGATCAGACTATAGGATTGATCCTGGATCCTTTACTATTGAA
Source organism: Spilogale gracilis (assembly GCA_004023965.1). Classification (NCBI taxonomy): domain Eukaryota; kingdom Metazoa; phylum Chordata; class Mammalia; order Carnivora; family Mephitidae; genus Spilogale; species Spilogale gracilis. The sequence continues at coordinate 24,280 of PITA01014508.1, read as the reverse complement.
CTGTGTGACTTTGGTCAGCATCTGGAAAAGGAGGGATGTGGTCTGAAAAGCTGATGGTTCTCATCTAGTTCTCCAACCACTTGCAACACAAGAACCTCACCAAGCCATTCTTGCCTAAGAGACAACATGATTCTTCTTGCACCTTGAAGGTGTATGGAAAGAGACTTTGTTGGCAGGAGGATGTCTCTCAACACATCAGAATTAATGTAATTAATTGATTAATAGGTAATTTTTCATTGCCCATTGTTCTTTCCTGTTTCTTATTAAGAAACATAATTTAGAAACTTAATTAAGAAACTGCTTAAGAAAGCATTTATTGTGGGGTCTCTAGGTGATGCAGCCAGTAAGGTGTCCAACTCTTGGTTGTGACTCAGGTCACGATCTTGGACTCTGGGACTGAGCCCTGAGTCAGGCTTAGTGCTCAGCATGAAGGCTGTTTAAGACTCTCTTCCTCATTGGACACAGAAACAAACTGAGGGACTTGGAGGGAGGGGGGTGGGGGGATGGGAAAGCCTGGTGGTGGGTACTGAGGGCACCTATTGCGTGGAGCACTGGGTGTGGGGAATGGGGAATGAATCTTGGAACACTGGGAAAAAAATTAAGTAACAATAAAAAAAAAGAAAAAAAAAGACTCTCTTCCTCAGCATGAGAGACTTTGGACTCTGAGAAACAAACTGAGGGTTTTGGAAGGGAGAGGGGCTGGGGGATGGGAGAGCCTGGTGGTGTGTATTGAGGAGGGCACATATTGCATGGAGCCCTGGGGGTGGTGCATAAACAATGAATCTTGGAACACTGAAAAAATAAAATAAAATAAATTATTAAAAAAAAGATGGGAGGGTGCCTGAGTGGCTCAGTGGGTTAAAGCCTCTGCCTTCGGATCAGGTCATGATCTCAGGGTCCTGGGATCAAGGCCCGCATCGGGCTCTCTGCTCAGCAGGGAGCTTGCTTCCTCTTCTCTCCCTGCCTGCCTATCTGCCTGCTTGTGATCTCTCTCTCTGTCGAATAAATAAATAAATAAAATATTTATAAAAATATGTGAAACCTTAATAAATTGAATATTAATTTATCAAAGCAAAAAAAGATAACAAGATAAAAAAATAAAGACCCTCTTCCTCGGGGTGCCTGGGTTGCTCAGTCGGTTAAGCGGCTGCTTTCAGCTTGGGTCATGATCCCAGAGTTCTGGGATCGAGTGCTGCATCAGGATCCCTGCTCTGATGGGAGCCTGCTTCTCCCTCTTCCCCCTGCTCATGCTCGCTCTTTCTTGTCTCTCTCTCTCTTTCTCTCACTATTTCTTTCTCTCAAATAGTCAATTTTTTTGACAAAAGACTCCCTCTCCCTATGCCCTTACCCATCATGCTCTTTCTCTCTAAAATAAATAAATCTTAAAAAAAATAAAACATTTAATGAAGGTCCTCTTTGATAGGTGCTAAAAGAACAGACAGATCTAGCCCTGTGTTCATGGGCTACATGACCTTATTTTTACTAAAGAATCCCCCAAAGGGTCTTCATTTCCCAATAGAGTATGTTTTGACACCTCACTTAATGTTGTGGACACAGCTTAATTCTAGTCACCAAATATCATGTACTTGGGAGATAATTTTTATCCCTATTTGTCTGTCTGGTGTCCGGCATAATTCCCGGCACGCATAAGGTGTGAATAACATCTGAAAGAAGTTCCCATTTGGGAAGGTGTAGTCTGGAAAATGTCATTTCTGTTTTGGTGCATTGTGGAGGAAAGAGCATAAGTGGTAAGGAATTAACATTTGTTTAGCATTTATTATATAACATTTGTTACGTAATTTGTGATACCTTAAATACATTTGTTAATATGATTCTTTATAATTGCTTGCTTTTCTAAAATGAGAAAAGGAGGTCCAGGAATGATGTGTAACTATTTCATGTTATTTAGCTTTTATGTAGCAGAGACCTGATTTAAATCATAATTGGTCTGACTCCAAAGATTATGCTTGTTTTATTTCTATGTGTTTTTTGCAGTTGCAGGAATTACTGTTGTAATCAGATGCAAAACCCCCACAAGTGATATTACATAAGTAAAGTCTTCATGATACTTTGGGGTCTCCAGGTCCTGCCTGCCTAGTGTCAGGTTTTCTTCAGCTTCACTGTCACTGACCACAGAGGTCTCAAAGGCTACAGAACAGAACAGACCCTAGATGGATGATGGCGTGAAATTATAAATTTGAGACAAAATAAGTGCTGTTGTTGTTTCTAACCGTGGTGATAATAATGGCTTACACTGGCATGATGCTTTATGGCTTGCAAGAACACTTTCCATGTGTCAACACTTCTGGGAAGTAGATAAGGCAAGGGTCAGCAAGCTTACGTCCATCACTTGAGCTCACACTGCTGGTTACTGACCTGGCTGAGTCTGGTCTTTTTGCTCTTTGTCCAGTGATATGTAGAATTGTGAAAGACACTCAGTTTAGATTGACCATGTGTATGCCAACTATAAGCTAACCCAGCACTACACAAATTTATAGCCAGGCTTAAAATATGTTATTATTCCATAATAGTTCACTATTTTTTCTGTTGGAAAGGAAAGATGCCCTTTCTTCTTTCTTCCTTTGTGCTTCGTAAAAAAAAATCCAGTTGTAGATTGTAATCAGGAGCAAATAATGGGGTCCTCTCTGTTCGATTTCCAGACCATCACAAAGGAAGGAAAAGCTTTTTTGTCGTTTGGAAATGACTGTGAGTCAGGCAATTTTCAAGAGACCTGAGCAATTATGTTACTTAAAGCTGTTCTAAAAGGAGCTCCTCACCCAAGAGTTCTTTGTTGATCTTCTAATGTGTCCATCTAAAATTGCAGCCATGAGGACACCAGAAAGCACATCTTCCTTCCTTTCTTTTTCTTTCTTCCTTCCTTTCTTTCCTTTTCTCTTTCTCTTCTCCTTCCTTCCTTCTTCTCTCCCTTCCTCCCTCCCTCCGCCCCTCCCTCCCTCCCTTCCTTTCTTCCTTCCTTCCTTCCTTCCTTCCTTCCTTCCTTCCTTCCTTCCTTCCTTCCTTCCTTCCTTCCTTCCCTCCTTCCCTCCTTCCCTCTTTCTCTCCTTCCCTCCTTCCTACCATATTGTGTGCAAAAACCTGAGGGCATCTATCTTCTTCTTGTCCTTTGAATGTGACATGCTCTTTCTGCTTCCATTCTTTTGCACATTTCTCTCCTTTCTGAAGTGGTTTCCCTCATTCCACTCAGGGCTGCCTAGTTTTCAAGATTCCTCTCAAGTCCCATATCCCTCCACAGACTCTCCCTGATGACTCCTGTCTTAGCCTGACTGCTTCTCCTCTGAACTTCAACATCCCAGAGAAATATGTACCACTGGGTTTAGTTTAAAAAATAAACTCAAGCTGTGAGAAATGGTTAATAGAGGGGCTACTATTCACTCTATTATTTACCAGAGATACATGTATAAGACATGCCTTATATTATTAAGTGGCTCCTATCTAATGGGAGAGAGAACAAAAACCAAAAAACAGAAAATTAAAATGCAGTGTTATGAGTGTTACAGTAGAGATGTGTACAAAGCCCTTGGGGGAGGGCTGGCTGTAGAGAAGGGATCCATTCTTGAACACCTGTCTTGTTCCCAGCCTTGCACTAGAGATGCGTATGCACCATCTTATTTAATACTTACAATAGTCCCATAGGGAGGACATGGAGGAGTGTCCTCACCTTCCCAATGAGACCAAAACAGAAGTAACTTTCCATAATCAGAGAATTTGGTGGTGTCCATGTGTCCGTTGGCTCCAAAGCCCATGCACTTTTCCGTTACCCTGCCTCCCAGGAGTGTTAATTGAAAACTGCAAACAAGTCCTACTCTACATTTGACCTCCTCAAACTCTTTTCTCCTTTCAGTAATTTTTGGGCTATTTGTACCTTTTCTTTTCTCTCACAAGAACTTCAATTTCTACTAGAGATCACCGAAGTAAGACAAGAAACAAATACTAATAGTAAATAAAAGCCCTTCCTATTCTGTACTGTGAAGAAGCTTCTAGTTATCAATTTGTTGTGGAAAATTGAATTTGAAAGAATGAGTTTTAGATTTTTTATTAATTTATAATTTGGTAACTAGACATCATCATTAAAAATCCAACACATGTTCAGATATTCTATTAAATGTAATTCTGAAGAATATTTTATTATGTTATGTTAGTCATCTTATAACATTATTTAGTTTTTGATGTAGTGTTCCATGATTCATTGTTTGCATATAACATCCAGTGCTCCATGCAATACGTGCCCTCCTTAATAGCCACCAAGAGGCTCACCAATTGCCTCCCCACTCCTTTCCCCTCTAAAACCCTCAGCTTGTTTCTCAGAGTCCATAGTCTCTCATGGTTCGTCTCCCCCTCTGATTTCCTCCCCTTCACTTTTCACTATGTTTTTTTGATGACATTGTTATAAAACCTTTTTTTTTTCAGCTGGGTTTATTTATCTCAAGAAATAATAGACGCAACTATGTTTTTCATAGGGAGGAATGGAAGAAGCAATGAAGGAAGGAAAGAGAAGAAGAAAAGATGGAAGTGTGGGTCAAGGTGGTGCAACACTGCAAGGCATTCTGGAAGTGACAGTCCACCAGTAGCTCCAGAGCCACTGGGGGTGGAGTACCTGCACTCTTTCCTTGGATGAGATTAAGATTCTGTGTTCATCCCTTCAGGTCAGAGGAGTGTCTCCCATTGCAGGGCTATCTTAAGCAGCTCTGGATATCATAGACTGGGGGGCTTAAAGAACAGAACTTACTTCTCACAGTTCTGGAGGTAGGGAAGGCCAAGATCAAATTGCTGGCCGAGGTTCCTTGGGGATGGCCTGCTTCCTGGAAGAGATGGATGCCCTCTTGCTCTATCCTCACATGGCATAGAGATGATGCCTGGGTCTCTTTTTTCTCTTTTAAGGGCACCAATCTCATCATGAGAGCTTCACCCCATGAGCTGACCCAAACCCAATTGCTTTCCAAATGCCTCACCTTCAAATACCACTACACTGGGAACCATGGCTTCAACTAATGGATATGGTGAGTGCGGGGCCCTCAAGAATTCTGTCCATTCCAAGGACCCCTATGTCTCTATATTATGGGACCCAATGTTTTGTTTTCTTCTTTTATCTTTCCCTTAAAATGTCCAATGCCATTTGGACTCAATCATGCTGCTGGTGGGTCCTAATGGATGGATCTTCCTATCTATAACCTTCTTTCCAACTTTATCTTCCCCAAAACTTCCTCCTAATCTCTACATCACCTGACTATCTGGTCAATCCATGATTCTGTCTCTTAACACTCCCTTTACGTCATGTATTCACTCCCCTTGGAAATACCCTCTTTCACTTCTAACCCCTTTATCAAAGCACTCCATGATCTCATCATTGGGGGCCTATCTTTTTCTCTATTATTAGCTTTCATAGGTGGAAGGAGCACAGACCTGGATCCCAATTCTACTTGTGTCATTTACCAGCTGCGTGATTTTGAGCAATTTCCATAACACCGCCAGATTCACCTCAGCTTCCCTTCTTATTAAAGGAGAAAACCAAATGCCTGTCATGCCTTGGCGCCTTTGAAGATGTCATTTTCTCTGCCAGGAACAATCTCTCCCTTTGATTTGCTTGGCTGATTTATTCTTCAGGTTCAGCTTAGGTGCCACTTCTCCCTGGAAACCCTCTTGATTCTCCAAGTTGGGATCAAGGGGCCTCTACTTCCCCTGTTGCTACTTTCTGTTATATTGTAATGACATGTTTGCTTTTCTGTATCTCTCTAAAGTCTCTATCACCAGGACTGGAGCATTGAGTAGATGACTAGAAAATACTGCCCAAAGACATTTTACTAATTTTTTGTGTAAAGCACAAGACACATAGCAAGTGGCCTCTTGATAAATTGTAGATTTCTTTTCCTTACTTGTACCTTAGTGTACCCTGAACTGAAGTTATTGCTATTTTTTACTGTCTCTCCACTTGATTTTTTAGACTTTAGGATCTGGATCCATTCAAGTCCCAAATCTGTGACTTAGTTATGTTTGTATACCCCCACTAGGTTCTAACATGCAGCACCAACCACACATACAATAGCTACTTGATCCAGGCTGGATGAGACAGTGATACCTATTGGTCTGAAATAGTTTTAATTCAAGTTGTCATGTTAGGAAAACACTGTCTGCCTTCACTGGTGTCATGAGAGAAGGTCCACTTTCTTTCAGAATGGAGTACCTTTCAAGAAGAGGTCCAAGTGTTTGTGCAATGAATGAACATGCACAAACATGTCAGGTTGCTGAACATGTCAGGTTCTTCTTGTTTGTGTCAGTGCTAGATTTAAGGTGATCTCATGAGGACAGAGACCTTCTGGTTCTTCATTTGGCCTTTCCCTTGGCCTTGCATGTGGATTGGTAGTTGACTAAGCCTTGCTGAACTGAACCATGAAAAGATACTTGGGTCGTAGGTTTCACTTTGATCTTTGGACTCCTTTGAGAGAACTGGCCACAGATTGTTTTTGGCTCTCATGGTGGCAGACAGCATGCAGCTGTACCAAAGGAGAGAAGCAAAGAGAAGAAGCATGGATAAACTTTAAAGAGGAAGAAAACCCTGTTAGAAGTCAGGGATGGACACCCAGACTTTCATCTCTCTTCCCTGATGCCCATTTTGGGGACATCCCGAAAAGAACATGTAAGAGGCTGCCATTCCTAGAATGGGAGATGAGGGGTTAACATGTTAGGTGGATAGACCAGGGCAGAAGGCCAAGGTAGCATAGAGGGCTGGCTTTTCCCACTCTACCCTCAACCCTGCCGGATGGACCTCAGCTGGTACTGGACTTCCTGGCCCCAGCCCTGTAGAGCAGCCAGGGCTGCTGAGAGACAGAAAGTATGGGAAGAGCACGTGGGTGAGGGAAGCTGCTGAGAGCAGGCACAACAGCAAAGGTGACTGGAAAGCTCTTTTATTTCATACTTGGATTTAAAAATATAATGAGGTTTCATCTGTTGACTTCCAGCCTACCATCCATCAACCCTGTTCCACTGGAGGCAGAGACCAGGTCCTGTTAGGCCTCTGAAACATTGGTTTGTTCCCTTCTTCTGCCTTGTAGGCCTGGTAAACAAAGGAAATGGGGCTACAGATGGAAGTTTGCTGCACACATGTGTCTGAGGGCAGGCAAGTCTGTGGCTGGTATCCCTGCCAGGAAACACACCAGCTGGTACTATTTTTACGTCTGTTCTCCCCAGCTCCAACTCCAATGGGGAACAAGTCAGGGAACTGATGTGCTAAGCCTGCCTTCTTTCTCCCTCCAGATTCCATTCTGCGTTTATACATTCTTGGCATGATGGCTGCTCAGCTGTAGGCCCTTCTTCCTGGTCCTCCTGGTACAAAGCTGTGATGATTGGCACTCTGGGATGTAGGGAGGAGGTGGATGGCTTCCTGCACCTGCTCTGGCTTGCTTTAGGGACTTCCCCTTTTCACCCATTAGGCTGAGACAGCGTGGCACAAATGAACTATTTCTAGCTCATTTTAGGGGAAAATTGGATTGAATTCTCTGTTCAGAAGGGAAGCCTCTTGGATGATGTTAGTGCTGTACCTTGAGAGCAGACAACCTGGACCCTACGTTTAAGACTATCCATATATCACATCTGTCACACTGGGTTCCTCAAAGTAGATGCATTATAAACTCTTTCATAGCTTTACTAGGTGAGTGACTTTGGGAAGTTTCTTATTTAACCTCCCTAACTCTTTCAGTATCTTCATTTATAGAATGAAAAATGAATGGATGGATGGTTAAATCTATCCATCCATCCATCCATCCATGCATCCATCATCTATCCTATCACCTGTTGATCATTTATCCACCTAGAAAAAGAGTTTCAATTCCAATCCCTGGTCTTCTACCCCATGAGTGGTGCTGTTTGTGCAAAAATCTTACAGGCTTCCAAATCCCATTATATAATGAGATGTTTATTATTTTGTGTTTGTTAATATTAACCTTGCAAATCATGTATCTGTATATGTGTGCGAATATTTGCATGTGTTTGTGTGGTGGTCATTAAAACTCTATCTTGAGAGGCATATGGCATCATGATGGTACTCTAAAGTCCAAGTATCCAGGTTGGATTTTGGCTCTGCTATTCACTAGTAATTTCACCTTAGACACAGGGTTTAACCTCTCTGTAGTTTAGTTTTCTTTTATAAGATGATGACAATAATAACAATACTTATCTTTTGGTGGTTTAATGCGATTCAATGAGTTTACATAGTCGATACTGAGAACAATTTTTGGTGCATGGTGTGTTAGTAAAGTATCCCTCACTTCTCAATGGTCTTTGTGTTCCCCTTCTTTCCTTGTCCTCTTCCAGTTACTCCTCTTTAAGTAGGCCCAATACTTAACTTGTGTTGTTTCCCCAACCTCTGTCATGAGAATGGAAACCCTACTCATGTCCCTTCTGTGCCATATAAAGATGTAGATATATGAGCACACACATATACACACAAATACATACTTACATATGTAATTAAGTAATAATTTCAATGTCATCAGGAACTGAAGTTCTCCTATTAGAAAGAGAAGATACAAGTAAAATGAACTGCTGATATATTTTCTCTTAAAAAGAAAAAAATTAGTTATGTCTATTAAAAAAAACCCTAGAAAGAATGACCAATCCAGTAGCAATGAGGACATTCACATCCTAATTTTGATCTCCAAATAACATTTCTCACAAAACAACTGGGTTTTCTTGGAGAAGTACATTAGTACAAGTCTAAAACAGGGAATATTCAGAATGAGTATGGGACATCTTGTCATGCCAGAAAGCAAGTAAGCTATCAAAGGCCCTTGGAGTCATATTAAAATGACTTAGGAGCAATGTGAAATTGCTTCCAACAGCTGAAGATGGAAAAATGTAATCATCAAAAGGAATAATAGTTGCAATGTAATTAAATACATCAAATAAACAAGAAAGCCATGAGCTCATAATAATATTTTATTTCCTTTGCCTTTGGAGATGTGTCTTGAAAGAAGTTGCTATGGCTGATGTCAAAGAGGTTAGTGCCTATGCTATCCTCTAGGATTTTGATATATTTCTGCTTCACATTGAGTTTTTTCATCCATTTTGAGTTTATATTTGTGTATGGTGTGCCAAATTTAACAGGACAGGAAAGAGCAAGTGTTGGAGAGGCTGTGGAGAAAGGGGAACATTCTTAACACTGTTGGTGAGAATGCAAGTTGGTGATTCCTTAAAAAATTAAAAATAGAGCTACCCTATGACCCTACAAGTGCACTACTGGGTATTTACCCCAAAGATGTAGTGCCCACAGATGTAGTGAAAAGAAGGGCTGTATGCATCCCAATGTTCATAGCAGCAATGGCCACATCATCAAACTGTGGAAAGAACCAAGGTGCCCATCAACAGATGAACGGATAAAGGAGATAAGGTTCATATATACAATGGAATATTATGCCCCCATCAGAAAGGATGAATACTCAACTTTTGTAGCAACATGGACACAATTGGAGATTATGCTGAGTGAAATAAACCAAGCAGAGAAAGTCAAGTATTGTATGGTTTCACTTACTTGTGGAGCATAAGGAGTAACACGGAAGACAGTAGGGGAGGAAAGGAAATTAGAACTGAGGTAAATTAGGGAGGGAGATGAAGCATGAGAGACTTTGGACTCTGGGAAATGAACTGAGGGTTTTGGAAAGGAGGAGTTAAGGGGATGTGTGAGCCTGGTGGTGGGTATTGAGGGTACGAATTGCATGGAGCACTGGGTGTGGTGCATAAACAATGAATCTTGGAACACTGAAAAAATAAAATAAATTTAAAGTCAAAAAATTATTATCAAAATAAAAAAATAGTATTTTAAACAGGAGTGCCTGGGTGGCTCAGTCATTAAGGATCTGCTTTGGCTCAGGTCATGATCCCAGGGTGCTGGAATTGAGCCCCACATTGGGCTCCCTGCTCTGCAGGAAGTCTGCTTCTCCCTCTGCCACTTCCCCTGCTTGTGTTCTCTCTCTCCCTTCTCTGTCTCTCTGTCAAATAAATAAATAAAATCTTTTAAGAAATATTTTGAACAAACAAGAAAGTTACTGGTTACTTTGGAAGATTCTAGGGACTGAATTAGTTATTGAGAAAATTAATAGGTGAAGGAAAATCAAGGGAAACATAGCATTTGTCCTTATTCCTGTTACTTCAATAGAACAAAATGCCTCCTGTTGGAACCTCACCATATCATAAAAAATGATTAAAAATTGAACTTGAATGTGATCAAACCTCTCCATTTAACTAATGGTTTCCAGGAAATGCAGGAGATAGATGAACATATTAAATATCACCACAATTTTGAAGCTCAGCAAAATCTAGAATGTGGGAAAATTTACTGGTAAAGGTAAAATGATACATAATTTCAATAAATGCCTTGTAAAGGAAAACAAAAGAGGCAGAGGAAGCACAGTGATAAAAAGAAATTAAGAGACATATTAATCAATGTAGTAAGGAAATGGAGGGACTCTGAGTAGACTGGATAGCTGAGGCTAGAATGGAACTAGTGTTGATTTTTTAGACATGATAAATATGCTTTGAGAGAAAGGTTTTCTATTTGAGAGTTATATACTGAAATATTTATAGATGAAACAGTATAACATCTATACTTTGAAATTTTAAGGGTATATACTTGAAATGCTTTGAAATTATCTAGAGTTAGAGGGAGTGGGGAGGGATAAATAAATCAGGATACATTGTCACCTGATAGTAAGATCAAGTTTACATTTCTTAGAGAATAATTCATGTGGGTGGATAAATCCTTTCATAATTGGAGATAAGTCTGTTTTCTTCAGGAGATAGTTAATAATTACTGTGCTAATGGATGCTTGCTTTTGAGAAATTAACTAGCCACAGCAAAGGTGGTAAGGAGATTGGCCTAGATTCAGAACATCCACTGTCTTTCCCCAACTCATGAGACCATCTTTCATAGTTTTCTACTTTAAACCTATGGAAATCTAGGAAAAGAAAATCTTTAATAACACTTAGCTGAGGTCTTGTAGTTTCAAAACAATGATATCAATATTAGTACTAACAATGTAGTTATTGGAAAGTCTTCAAGATTCCTTTCTGCTTGTTGGTTTTGTCTTGAGTGATGTACACACAAATTACTGTATTCTAAATGTGAGTTAAAATAATTATTTTCTCTGAATGATCAAGCCACTAACTTCAAACACAATTGCATTGCTTGTCTCATTTTGTTTTTTTTTTATTTTTAGTATTTGTCACTCTTAAAATGTAAGAAATTTTAGTTATGACAGTGGTGGTTGGGATGGAGCTTGTCCCATTAGCTTGGCCGGGAGATAATTTTCATTCCTTTTTTTCCATCCCAAAGCCCCATCCTTTAGTAGAAATGTGAAATGGTGCAGTCACTATGGAAAACAGTATGGCAGTTCCTCAAAAAATTAAAAATAAAAATACCCTATGGTTTTTCAACCCCACTCCTGGATATATACATATATAGCCAATATAATTGAAATCAGGATCTTGGGGCGCCTGGGTGGCTCAGTTGGTTAAGCGTCTGTTTTCGGCTCAGGTCATGATCCTGGAGACCTGGGATCGAGCCCCACATCGGGCTTCCTGCTCAGCGAAAAGCCTGCTTCTCCCTCTTTCAGTCCCTCTGCTTGTGTTCCCCCTCTAGCTGTGTTTCTCTTTGTCAAATAAATAAATAAATAAAATCTTAAAAAAAAAGAAATCAGGGTCTTGAAGAGATGTTCGTACTCTTATGTTCATTGTAACATTATTATTCATAGTAGCCAAGATATGGAAACAACCAAATATCCATTCAAAGATGAATGAAGAAAATATACATATATGGAATTATATGAATATGGTACAATAAATGTATGGTATGGATATATAACGGAATATTATTCAGCCTTAAAAAAGAAGGAATTCCTGCCAGCTGTGATAACATGGTTAAAAATTAAGGACACTAAGCTAAGTGAAATAAATCAGTCATGGAAAGACAAATACTCTATCATTATACTTATAAGAAGTATACAAAACAGTCAAACTAATAGAAATCAAGAATAGAATTATAGTTGCCAGGGACTGGAGTTAGAGGGAACTGGAGATTTGTTCATTAAAAGGTATTCAGTTATGCAAGAAATAAGTGCTTATAGATAGCAATACTGTCTTGTACACTTTAAAATCTATTGAGAGGGTAGTGATCTCATGTAAGTGTTCTTACCACAAAAACAAAACCAAATACAAAAAGCAAAGGGATACAAGTAAGCTTTTGGAAGTGATGGATATGTTTATTACATTAACTGTGGTGATGGTTTCATGGGTGTTCACATATGTCCAAACTCATCAAATTGTACACATTAATTATGCCCATTTTTTTTTGCTTATCAATGACTCAGTAAATGTGTTTGAAAACAAGCTCCATTCTTTGTCACAGAAGCTACTTCATCTAAAGATGAGTAATAAATTCTTTCTTCCTTGCCATAGGGACAGAGTAAATGGAAAAGATTTGTGCACCAGAAATAGAGATTAATAAAAAAATATTAGAATTTGTCTTAGAATGTAGAGTGCTGAAGGACAGAAAGAACCCATTAGAAGTGTCTTCCACCAAAATTCAAAAGAATATTCTCTTGACGCATAAACCACATTTCACTGATTCTGAGGTCCAGAATTTTTTTTTCAGCATTAATGCAATTTTAGTGTCATTCTGAAAAATACCATTTTCTTGTGAATTATATAGAGATGGGCTGGGGAAGTGCACAAAGTAACATCATCTTCTTAGTTTAGAGCTTCCATCTCTGGGCTTTGGCAGGTCTGGATCTCTCAGCCTCTTCTGTATGTCTCTACCTTGTAGGGAGACTGAGAACAGACTGGTAAGGACCAAAATTACCTGGCGGACAGATGGGACCAGGTAAAGACTGCTGTCAGGGAGATACTTCTCCATGTAAATTCCTCTGCAATGGTGAGGGAGCATCAGACAGCCTTCCCTCCTCTCCTCCTCTCTGCCTCTTAGTGGCCCAAGACCTATTTCTCTGTCTGTCTGTTGTTCATGCATAGATGGAACCCCACAGATGTCTGATGTGAAATTGCAGCAACAGTCGTTAGGAAGTGGTTCTGCAATAGGTACAGAAATAGTCCAGTGAGTCTGATATACCAGATTCTTATGATCCATGCCTCTGAGCTCCAGAACTTTTAACATCTCAAATTTGGATGCATCTTGCAATGGAAAGCATCATATTGGATGAGACATAGTAATCCTTTGTGATTTTTTGAGCTTTATTTTATATTTCTGCACTTCTCAGTAAGAAAGACTAGTTGTCATAAATGAGGCATCAGAATATATCCACAAAGAATTCAAAAGAGCTTTGAATTCAGGGCCAAGGGACCTAGAATTAATTTCTGATCCTGCTGCGTTTAAGAAGTGTAATGACTACTAGCAAATAGTTTCCTCTTCTTGAGTTTCCGTTGCAACATTTGCAAAATGTAAACATGGGAGTAGCTTATTCCTCAGAACCCCTTTAAGGGCACCAGGAGCAAGGAGGAGGTGGCAGATGGGTGTGACTCCTGAAGTCTCCCCGTCAACTTCAACCTAGAACAGTTCTGTGTTTTGTATTCTACAAAACAGACTTGCTTGTTTTTAAGTTTTCTTTTGAAGAACGGTGTCTATTGTTAGAGGAACAAAAAGCTCAGAAAACATTCCAACTGGCATTTATATCTGCCACTGTGGGTCTAAAGAAGGTTATTAACTTGAAGCCAATTTTTCTACTATCCTTTGAATGATGCCAATTGAGTTATGTTAGAAGAACAGTAAAAAGTGTCATTAAAATATAGACACTGAGGCAGCTAGACCTACCTGTGATATGACATTGGTCGAGTAATTATAATAATAGGGATCATTCTGATACCTTCCTCATGGGATTTATGAGGAAGACAGTTCATGGAAAAGGTTCAAGCAATGCATGATCAGTACAGATCTTAGTTGCCACAGCAATGACCACTATTTTTGTACTCTGGATATGAATTGGGGAAGGGTCTTCATTCCTTCTTACTGGACTATCTATATTGGAACTCTACCCTCTCCACTCCCAGTCCCACCCATTGAGTCTTAATAAACCACAGATTCATGCTCACGCCCAAGAGACATTCACTACCGGAGATGACCTTAGCATGTAGAGTTCATCATTCATTGCAACAAACCAAAAGAGTAAGGAAATGCTCTCATGTTGGTAAAGGACATAACAAAGGCTGACAATGGTGATAGAAGCAGCCCTTGGTTAATTTGAAGATTATTCACTATGGCATGAGCCAGGGCAGGCAGGGTAGTAGGACATGTTCCCTGCCATGCAGGAGCTGGTAGACTGGTGGGTAATCAGGGTGGATGCAGGAGTAAATGGCATGCTGAGGAGCTCAGAACAGGGACTGATTGATCCTTATGTGCAGGCCTGGGAAGTTTTCCTAGAGGAACCAATATTTGAACTATACCTTGAAAACAGAAAAGAATGACCACAGGTGGGACAGTAGAAAGGAAAAGATTTCTCATCCAGTGGCAGGGCAAAAAGAGTGGCCTCACCTCAAAAATAGCAATAAATAAAGTGAAGCAGTAATTAAGAAAAAGCATAGTTAACATTGCTTCTTAAATGGTTGATACTTAATGAAGCACTTTGCATGGATTTTTTCATGTAGTTTATGCAGTCCTTAAGTAACCCTGGGTGGCAAATTTTACTAATATTCCCATTTTATAGATGAAGAAACAGAAGCACCCAGAATGAAGTATCTTGTTCAAGTTGGCGGGGTAGCTTGGATTTGAACTCAGATGATCATGCTCTTTGTTAATGGCAAACATCAATAATAAGGCTGTCAATCAGATTGGAATGAGACTGTGGGCAGTCAGGAGCCATATATACAAGCCAGGGAGATAATGCTACTCCTTTCTTCAAGGATGGAGTTTCTCAACTGAGGTACTGTTGACATTTTAGGCTGGATAATTCTTTGTTTTGCAGGGTTCTTCTATGCAATCTGGGGTGTTTAGTAGCCTCCCTCTGCCCGCTAGAGGCCAGTAGTACTGACTCTTCCAGTTGTGATAACCAAACATGTCTCCAGGCATTCTAAACGTTCCCAAGGAGGCAACATCTCCCTGGCTGAGAACTCCTGCTGTAGGCAGGTTAACACAAGACATGGGGTTTGCCACTCTGAATTAGCAGAGCAGAAGCCTGCTGAAATTCACTCTGTTGTGCACAAAATTGTCTCCAGCAAACTCTCAGTGTTGACTTTGTTCATCTCAGCATCTGGAGTCTTGATTTCTGCAAGGGGACTCACACAGACCCTGTTTATGGAAGTCAGTTGGTTATCTGTTTTGACATGATCCCTCATGTGTTTGAAGGAGGTGGGAGCACGAGATTCATCAAAGCCTGCTGGATGCATAGTTACCTCTCTGCATTGTGCTTGCTAAAGCATGACACTTGAAACACCTTGATACCAGGTTGTCTTGTTCTGACCAGCAATAGAAGTTTTGAACCTTAGAATGAGTAGTGAAATTGATTATAAATTCAATTCACTACAAACCTACTAGCTTGTGCACCTATTTATAGTTCATTTTCTGGGCCCATCTCTACAGACAGTACTTACATAAGTGCTTCCTCAAAGCATTTTCCATGATTACTGGGGCTTTCTTCAAGTAGGTTTGGGTGGGATAGTTGCATTATCAGTGTCTCTCCCTTGGAACTTTAGAAGAGGGATGTGTGTAGGCCCAGCAGGAGGAGTTTGGAGGTTGGGTCTAGAATATGGGAGCAGCCCAAATCTCACAAGTAATAGCAGAAAAGGACAGTGCAGAAAGTCAAAAATCAAAATCAGAAATGCAGGCCATGTGTTTTTCCAAAACTTAGCTATCAAGGCACATTCTTTGCAGGGGACACAAGAGCAAGTGGAAAGAATCTGGTGCAATTGTATGTAACAGTAGCTGTTCCATGAGGCATGTGGTAAACAAACATATAATGGGCACTAGTTAGGAACCAGACACTATGCTTGTGCACCTATCAAAACAACCCCATGAAGAAGTTTCCATCCCCCTGGAAACAGAGGCAGAGAGGGGTTAAGCACCTGCTTCAAGTCATGCAGCTGGAATGTGGAAGGGTCAGTGTGGGAATGTAGTCTGCCTGATGCCAGAGCTCAGAACATGAACCACTGAGGTCTGTACTGCTCTCAGAACAGGGTATGTTTCTTAGGACCAGGATCTTGGAAGGCTGGCCTAATTTAAAGGATCAGGATAAGGTAGATCAGAAAATTATGTTAACCATTCTCCTGGAGTAGAACCAAGAAGGAGAAGAGGTCCGTCCTTGTCACAATTGCTAATTTTGAACAGGGATCTTTTGGTTCCTCTACCTCCTGTGGAAGACACAATGAAGGTTCTGAACCCCTGAATCCTTGTCCTATTGCCTATTGGGAAGGATGTGTTAGTATGCTCAGATTACCATAACAAAGTACCACACTCTGAAAGTCTTAAACAACAGAAATTTAATATCTCACAGCTCTGGAGGCTGAAAGTCCAATATCAGGATGTCAGCAGAATTAGTTCTTTCTGAGGGCTATGAGGGTCTGTTCCATGCCTTTCCTCTAACTACTGGTGCTTTTCTGGCCATCTTGGTTATTCTTTGGCTTGTGAGATGCATACCCTCATCTCTGGCTTTATCTTCACATGGTGTTCTCCCTCTGTGTTTAAATCTTTCCTCCTCCTTCTTTTTTTTAAAGATTTATTTTTTTTTAATTTTAGAGAGACAGTGTGAGCAGGGGTGAGGAGGAGGAGGTGCAGAGAGAGAGGGAAAGAATCTCAAGAAGACTTCCTGACTCCCTGCTGAGTGTGGAGCCTGACATGGGGCTCTAACCCATGGCCTAAGATCATGAACTGAGATGAAATCAAGAGTTGCACGCTTGACCAACTGAGGCACCCAGGTGACCCCCAAATATCCCCTTCTTATAAGGACACCAGGCATATTGGATTAAGGCCAAGCCTAATGACTTTGTTTTAACTTTATCATTTATAAATCCCTATTTCCAAGTAAGGTTACGTTCCTAGGTACTGGGAGTTATGACATTAATATTTTCAAGGGGACACAATTGAACTCATAACAGGGTGCAGCCCAGTAAAAGACACAATCATTATAAGTGTGGCTTTGGTCCCAAACCCCTCTATGAACTAGGTTGGAACATATAAGATCAATGAGGTTGTGTGTCTTTGACTGTAAGTCAGCAGGAACAGTCCCCTTTGTCCCTTCCTGCCTCTAACCCACCTCTTGTTTTGCATGACACTTTGGTATTATAATGAGTGAAGGAAACTTGAGAACATTTAGGGTCTTGCAGTACTGAGAGAAAACAGAAGAAAGAGGTCACTAATAGTTTTTTTTTTTTTTAATAGATCTTATTTATTTGACAGAGAGAAACACAGCCAGAGAGGAAACACAAGCAGGGGGAGTGAGAGAGGGAGAAGCAGGCTTCCTGCTGAGCAGGGAGCTCGATGTGGGGCTCGATCCGGGGTCTCTGAGATCATGACCTGAACTGAAGGCAGTCGCTTAACCAACTGAGCCACCCAGGTGCCCCGGAGGTCACTAATAGTTTTATGTATAATTCTGTCTTCCCTCATCAATGTCATCCAATTTTCTGGCCCCTTTCATATGAACTTGAGACTCCATATTCCTGTTGGTCCATGACATAGAGATTTCTCTTTAAAATTAGGTTCTGAGAGGCAGTGTGGGGCAGTTGTCAGAGAAAGGGAGGGAAAAAATGAAACAAGATGGGATCGGGGAGGGAGACAAACCATATGAGACTCTTAATCGCAGGAAACAAATTGAAGGTTGCTGGAGGGGAATGGGGTGGGAAAGATGGGGTGGTTGGGTTGTGGACATTGAGGAGTGTATATGCTATGGTGAGTGCCATGAATTGCATAAGACTAATGATTCACAGACCTGTCCCCCTGAACCAAAAATACATTATATGTTAATAAAATAAAATTTAAATAATAGGTTTTCTCTCTTTCTCCTGTTTGTTTGTTTATTTATTTATTATTTATTTATTATTCTGATGGGGGAAGGGGTGGTAGATTGTAAGGAAGAAGACATATTCATCTACTGGGAAATACAGTGCAGTGAGTGTAATTTAATGAGACAGGAAGTTTAAACCTTCTTCCATACTCTCAAGTTTGTCCCTTTCCCTTGACCCTATTTTTCCCAACCAGAGGGACTTGAGGGCATTTAATCTTTAGGTAAAATTGATTTCAGAAATGGAATGTGGTGAGCATCCCATGAAGAAACCAGGACTGCCAAAGTAATAGCCACTCCCATTCTGGCTGAGCTCAGCTCAGATATTAGGAGACAAACTATTTTAGATAGGCTTATTTTATGCTGATGTATGAATGTCAAGTGATCCAATTGTGCTAGGACATTTGTATCTCATCAAATTATTGCTATTAAGCACCATCTTTAAGTAGCAAAATAGTGAGCTAAATGATGAAGGAAAGAATGACATTTTTGATTATGTATTAGGTGTTAAGCACCGACTTAGACTTTTCCATATATTGTCTTGTTGAATCCATCTAAGGGAAACAGATAAGATTATTTCCATTTTACCCATGAAGGTGAAAAAGCGTGATGAAATTGGATAAAATTAGACACTATTTCTATGTCTCATAAGCCTTGTTATTAAATGCCTTAATGTCAAGCAAACTTGCTGAAACTACTTGTTCAATTTTTAAGGGATTCATTGGAATTTTCTGTATGTAGAATCAAATCATCTGTGAATAAACATAATTTTACTTCTTCTTTTCCAATATGTGCATCTTTGTTTTTTATTTGTATCTAAATGCTCTGCCTACAACCTCTAGTACAATACTGAAATGAAAGTGGCAGGAATGGACATCTTTTTTGTTCTACTCTTAGGAGAAATCTTTGTTTCTCATTACTAAATGTCATGTTAGTTGTGGGACTCTATAAATGTCTGTTAGATATGGTTAGAGTTATTAGGTCTTCTATTTCCTTGTTGATCTACATGTTTGCTGTATCCATTATTGAAAATGGGGTATTATTGTATTATCTATTTTCCCTTTATCAGTTTTTTCTACAACTATAGATTTAGTTGGAGGTAAATGTTGTTTACATATTCCAGTGACCCTATTCTGTATAATTTATCTGTCAAGTACTAGAAGAGTGTTAAAATTTCCACTATAACTGTGAATCTGTCCATTTTCCTTTTAATTCTGTGTATCTACACATTTAGAATTTTAAGATCTTTTTGGCATATTAAACCTTTATCATGAGAAATTCCTCTTTATCATTAATTGGCAATATTCCTCATCTTAAAGTCTACTTTGTCTGTTGGCAGAATCACTCAGTTTTCATTTTTAAATATTTGTTTATTTTTTTTAATGTAGGCTCCACAGCCAACTTGGGGCTTGAGCTCACGACCCCAAGATCAAGAGTCACATGCTCTACCAACTGAGCCAGCTAGGTGTCCTGAGTTACTCAGTTTTCTTATTAGTGTTTACATCATATAACATTTTCTATTCTTTTACTTTTATTATGTTTTACTCTTAAAAACAACCTGTTCTCCCTCAGACCTTATTTTTTGATTGTAATAGAATTTATTTCTATATCCTATCAACTCTATAATGCGTTGTGCTTACTTTTTCTTTAAATGATTTACTTTTAAATTGTTAAAACATGAGGAAAAACTTTCTTCCTTTACACAGATAGTTATCATTTAAACTTCTCTGAATTATTTTGAGTAGATCCAAGTTTCCATATGGTATCATTTTCTTTTTGTCTAAAGAACTTCCTTTAACATTTCTTGTAGCAGAGATATCCTCACAATAAATTCTTTTAGTTTTTGCTTATCTGAAGATATTTTAAATTACTCTTCACGTTTGAAAGATGTTTTCACTGGATATAGAATGACATCCCCCCGCCCCCCACTTCAGCACTTTAAAGATGCTTTATTGTCTTCTGTCTTGCATTGTTTGTGATACGAAACCGCCGTCACTCTTATCTTTTTTCCTCTGAATATAATGTGTCATTTTAACTTATGGTTTCTTTTAAGATTTTTCTCTTTATCAGTGGGTTGTAGCAATTTGATTGTGATGGGTTTCAGTACAGATTTCTTTGTTTTTATTTTTCTTGGAGCTTGTTGGACTTTTTGACTGTGTGTTTAGTTTTCATTATATTCGAATAAAATTTCAGCCATTATTTCTATAAACATTCTTTTCTGCTTCCCTCCTTTTCCCAGTATTCAGCTGCATTTATATTAGATTACTTGATATTTTACCTCATTTACTATGGCTCTGTTATTTAATGTCTTTTTTCTCTTTGAGTTTGAGTTTGGATAGTTTTTATTGCTGTTTTCAGATCATACTGATTTTTTAACTGTTGCCAACTAATCTACTATTAATCCCATGCAGTGAAGTTTTCATTTCAGATTGTATTTTTCAGGTCTAGAAAGTCCCTTTGGTTTTCTTTATTTCTTCAATTTTTTCCTCATCTTTTTCATATTTTTTTATAAACTCTTGAAAAATATATTTGCATATGTAATATTTTAATATACTTGTTTGCAAATCCCATTTTATACATCATTTCTGGATCTACTTTTACTGGCAAAGAGATGGTTGTGTAGGGAAATATTTCTGAAATTTGATGAAAACCTCTGTATCTTTCAGTTGTCAGTATGTTTGGCTTCAAGTAACAGAATAATGAACTAAGGGTAAACTAACTACATAAAGGCTTATTTATCTCATAAAATATCTGAAAGTAAGTAATTATTGGTTCTAATTCAACAGCTCAATAATGTAAAGATCATTGTGATACTTTTAGTTGTTTTTCTCATAGTTGGTAACCTCATTTTTTCGAGAAAAAGTCCAGAAATCACAGTTGTTATTCTAAATAGGAATAATACTGTGCCTCAAATCTATTTTTTCCCTGAAAGCAGTGGTTTCCTAGAAATTCAACCCGATTGTTTTCCATGTTATTGGCCAACATGGCTAGCATGGAGTTGCATAAACTCTTCTATACTAACCATTTATCGAGTGGAACAGAATTATTATAATTGGTTTAAACCAATGAGAAATCTTTTTGGGTTCCTAAGTATTTGGAGCTCTGATAGCAGGGAGATGAAAGCAGAGGAAGAGACAAACAGTGATGTCTATACTCTGTAGTGGCAAAATGTCAGGTTCATGATCAGAATGGAATGTGATCTTCATGTTATAGGAAATTGGGTGAGAGGGAGAAGGGAGAATCAAGAGCAATGTGTATAATCTCTAATGTTATCTAGACCTGAAAGAAGTAGAGATTTTGAAGCCAATTATAAGACTTTTTTTTGAACTGTTCAAGTTTTGTGGTCTTTTCTTCACATAGAGGCAGTTGAGTTGCTGAGTTTTACACCAGTTGGAGTGTCTGGTATCGTATAAGGAAGGGAGAGTCACAGTAAATTGGAAAACACAAAAATTTGAGTCACTGTAAAGCTGTTGAATTCTTGTTTCTTGAAAATTTTTACTGTCATTTATGTGACCTTGAACAACTTACCTAACTTCTCCAAACTTCAATTTCTTCATCAAAAGCCAGAAATAACAATACAGCTTTTGTGGGGGATTAAGAGAGATACTGTTTCTAGCTAAGAGCTGTCGTTCTCAAAGATTAGGATTTCAGGGCCAATTTACACGTTTAAAAAGTATTGAGGACTCCCAAGAGCTTTTGTTTCCATTTTTATAGCAACTAATATCATATTAAAAATTAAAACTAAGAATTAAAAAATATTCACTGTGTATTAATATGCATAATAAACATGTATTTATTAATTCAGTAAAATGACAATAAAGTGCATTGCATATTGAAATAAATCATGTTTTATATGAAAAATAACTATGTTTTTCAAGACAAAAAATAGTGAAGAGTTACATCATTTTACCTCTTTGCAAATCTCTCCAGGTTTAATAGGAGACAGCAGGATTTTCCTAGTTGTTTCAGCACTCAATTTGTTGTGAAATTACATGACATGTAGGTTCCAGAAAACCCTATTGTACACTTGTGAAGGAATGACAGTGGAAAAGGTAAATGTTTTCATCTTGGATTTTGGATCTCACAGATGCCTTGTACAGTGTCTCTGGGAGCTCCTGGACTGATACAGAAACCTGTTGGTTAAGAAAATAGCCCCTTCGGCAAGTGCGCCTGAATGTTTATAACAGCAGTGTTCACAATAGCCAAACTATGGAAAGAATCTAGGTGTCCATCAACAGATTAATGGATAAAGAAGATGTGGTATATGTATGTATGTATGTATGTATGTATGTATATATGTATGTATGTATGTATGTATGTATGTATATGCGCACACACAGAGTGGAATACCATGCCATCATCAAAAAGAACAAAAGCCTGCCATTTACAATGACATGGATGGAACAGGAGGTTCTTATTATGCTGAGCAAAATAAGTCAATCAGAGAAAGACAATTATCATATGATGATCTCTCTGATATGAAGAATTTGAGAGGCAGGGCAGGGGGTCCTGGGGGTTAGGGAAGGAAATAATGAAGAGGGGACCGGGAGGGAGACAAACTATAAGAGAATTTTAATCTCAGGAAACAAACTGAGAGTTGCTGGGGGTTAGGGTGGGATAGGGTGGCTGGGTTATGGACATTGGGGAGGGTATGTGCTATAGTGAGTGCTGTGAATTGTGTAAGACTGATGATTCACAGACCTGTACCCCTGAAACAATACATTATATGTTAATAAAAAAGAGAAGAAAATAGCCCATTCTTGTATTAGTAAACAAAGACAAGACTTGAAACACATCTATGCCTCAGTTGTCAAATCTCTAAAATGGATCTCCTAATACCACCTATTACATAGGATGCTCTGAGAATCAGGTAAGTGCTCTTACAATAATTGTGAAATTGAATAAATGCTCCACCAGCTGGCAAGACTCCTCAAAGAATGAACAACAGTTCTCTTCCCCTTTTTCTTTGGAACAGAATGGACCATTGAAACACTTTGTTTGAGAAGTGGAAGAGGCAAACCTCTAGATTTATTCATAGGTGTCCCAACTATGGATAAAATGACCCCTCTGGGAAGTCATGATGAATGTATACTATCCACATCATGGTACAGATCATTTCCACAGCCATTTTCTCCCTTATTTCTTGCAAAAAACTGTGACATGGGGGAGGCCCATTTATTATTCCCATTTTTACTCACCAGGCAACTGAGACGCTGAGGTTAAATGACTTACCCAAAGTCAGAAATCTCTAAAGAGAAACTGTATCTTCTGGCTCCTCATCCTGTGCCTTTGAAGCATCCTCCCAAATTCTCAGTTCTTGTTTTTGCACATTAATATGCATGTGTTGCACCTGCTCCCCAGAAGACAGGTTCACCTGTATCAGCATTTGAAGTCAGTGTCTGAAACTTGTTTTTATTAAGGATGAAAAATTCACTGAATAGGCAGATGGACTTGAAGGCCTTTGCATAGCTTTGGAGATAAAAAGTGCTGGGTAAGTGTTATTATCCCTATGATAGTAATTTGATCAAAAAGCAGTAACTATGCAGAAATGGCCCTGAGAAAATGAGTTCTAAACAGGGGGCAATAGCCATAAACTTTGGGCCAGAAGACCTCAGTTTTATTCATATTTCAATTTAGGAAGTTGCTAGGGACTGAGGAAGAAACGTTTGCCTGATGCATTACTAAATCCCACAGCTGACCTCAGTGTAGTAGGAGACTAGGAAGGATGTGCAAATTCAATATAACCAACAGAGGTGATGATGCACCCATGGATATTCCTGGGAGAATCTTGCAGGCAGGTGATGGGAGAAGAAATGTAAATATGTCAATTAAACAGCAAAGGTGCAGTAAAATGCCTGGTACTTGGAACTATTGACAGTTATAGAAGTAGTAATGCTACTTGTAATACTACCTGATCTGGACTGACTATTTTCTCTTGGTCAGTCTTGGTACCAAGGGCCTTTATGTGCTCCATTTTATTAAATTCCCACCAGAACCTGTGAGGGAGATGTTTTTATTATACCCATTTTATAAGTAAGAAAACAGTTTCAGAGACACCAAATACTTTTCACATGATTGTATAGCTAGTGAGGGATATGTAGAGGAAAGATTTAAAATAAAGCCAAACCACTTGATTTGCTGCCTCTCTACATCTTTTTGATCTCAGTGGAAGATAAAACAGTGACTTTTAGGGCATTTATTACTGGAGATACACTTGGTAACCAAAGCAAATCTGAATTTCCTTAGAGTAAGTTTAATTTCCTGGACATGGGTGAGTT
>PITA01014507.1:39200-53459 GCA_004023965.1 Spilogale gracilis | reverse complement strand
GTGCCACACCAGCCCCGCTGCTCACGGGGGTCTGGGGAGGCTGTAGGGACGGCCCCGTGCCACACCAGCCCCGCTTCTCACGGGGGTTTGGGGAGGCTGTAGGGACGGCCCCGTGCCACACCAGCCCCGCTGCTCACGGGGGTCTGGGGAGGCTGTAGGGACGGCCCCGTGCCACACCAGCCCCGCTGCTCACGGGGGTTTGGGGAGGCTGTAGGGACGGCCCCATGACGGCTGCTCTGGTCCTGCTCCGTGTTTCTTCTCCGTGAGAACTTTGTCACCAGCTCGCAGGACGGCATGGAATGGAGTCTTGGTGCCTCTGCGGGGTCCCTCTGAATCCACGGGCTTGCTTAGGAAGCAGGGGGCTCTGTGCAAACCCGGGACCTCCTGTGTGCGCGAGCAGGTCCTGGGCCTCCCTGGAGGCACGGACTCCAGCCCAGGCTTTGCTGCCGACGTCCCACTGTGGTCCCGGGGTGGAGGGGCCTCCTTGGGAGCCGACCCCAATTCTGCAACTCCGAATGCCGGCACTTAAAGTCCCAGAGCGAGGTGCGAGACGCGTCTTCAGACAACAGTCTCAGCTCGTCCTCTTTCCAGAGGGTCTTTCGCTGGTTTTTCATGGGACAGACGTGGAGCCAATGTGGTGGTCCAGCTGGGTCCCAAGGTTGTCCTGCGTGCGGGTGGTGGCCGCACGTGGTGTCTCAGTCTTCCCCGGGGAACAGCGATGACGAGACCACGGGCTCTGCAGCCTTCGGGGAAGGCAAGCAAGAGCCTAGGAGCTTGCAGAGGACGGCTTCAGGGCCCGAGGACGGCTTCAGGGCCCGCGCCGGCTGGAAAGCCCATGGTGCGGCTCACTCCGTCCATGAATGGCGGGAGAAAAGCCCACCATCGTCTCAACAGATGCTGAGCACACCTTTGCTGAAACCCAGCGTTCATTTGTGATTCAGCAAATACCTAGCAAACTGAATGGCGGTGCCTCCACCCATCTCCTTGGTGGGCCAAAGAAAGCCCGGTGCTTGGCCTCCACGTTCAGTCCCGACCGGTGCTGTGAGAAGGGAAAGTCAAGGGAAAACAAAATGACGGTGACGCACGGGCTGGAACTGGGTACGTGTGACAGGGTGAGCTGTGTCTGCCCCAGGCTTGTGGGTTGGAGTCCTGAGCCCCAAGACCTCAGAATGCAGCTGTGTTTAGAGATAAGGTCTTTTCAGAAGCAACAAGTTCAGTGAGGTCACTGGGTTGGGGCCCTAATCCAATAGGACCCGTTTCCTTGTGACACGGGGACATCAACACCTGGGGGGCTCGGTCGGTGACGCATCTGCCTTCAGCTCAGGTCATGATCTCAGGGTCCTGGGAGGGAGCCCCGCATCGGGCTCCCTGCTCGGTGGAGAGCCTGCTTCTCCTTCTCCCTCTATCCTGGCTTATTCTCTCGCTCTCTCTCACATAAATAAATGAAATTTTAAAAAAGAAAGAAAGAAAGGAAGGAAGGAAGGAAGGGAGGGAGGAAGAAAGAAAGAAAGAAGAAAGAAGAAGGCCATCGGGACACAGACATACATGGAGGGAGAGGACGGCCATGCACACAGCAGAGAGACCTTCAGCACGACCCCGCTCTGTCCCTGTCAGAGCCGCCAGCTTCCCCTGCACCCACACCCCTGAGAAGATGGGGTTCAGCCTGCTTCTCCCCTTCTCGCGGTCATGCCCACGGTGTAATTCGGCAGCGAGGGAACCCGGTCCCCCCTTCCCTGCTTCCCTCTCCTTCCTCGCTTTCCAGGAGTGCCAGAGGGGCTCACCGGGACAGCCGATCTGTTCCACACCCGGGTCTGTTTTCTGCACTGTAGGGGCGAGCAAGGGGTCTTCCTGGAGGATTATCCCTTCGGTCCATACAGAAGTCACTCCTTTTCAGCGTCAAGCCCGCTGACATGGGCATCGTGCTCCGGAACCGTGAGCACCGTCTGCGTGTGGCCGTGGTCCATCCTTCCCCTTCGCTGGGAGCCCGCTCTCCACGTGGGTCCCGATGGCGTCTGTTGCCTGTGTCCAAGCTGGCACCCCCCCCGGAAGTGAAGCCCACCATGCTTCTCTGGGACCACTGAGGGTCTCATCTGGCACCTCCTCCCTCCGGAAGCCGTTCCAGCTTTCCCTGTGTCCCCTGGCTTCGCCTGGTCCATGAGGCCACTTGGCGGTTTGTGCCCTACCTGAGTTCTACAGGACTCCACCTCCCGTCGGGGCGTCTGGGGAGCCGTGGGCAGGGGAGCGCCGCAGACGCTAGTGAGCAGGGACAGAGCACGCTGAAGGGTGTGCCCTCCGGTCCTCACGGTGTTTGGAGCCCCGTGGCCCGGGGCCTTGGTAGCCTTCACCGTCACGGGCACGGTGGGGCTCCCCGCTCTCCTGGGAAATGGAGAAGCCCTCTTAACACTAGATTTGAAAGTCTCACATCAAACCCCTACACACGCACGTGCACATATACCCGGGTGTCCCCACACACACTCGCACGTGTGTGCGCTGTCACATGGGCCCCGCGGGGGTGGGGCTGGGATGCCGTACAGCAGGGAACGGTGACCTGAGAGGGCCGGTGAGTGTGGAACGCACGCGGGCTCGCTGTGGCCCTCGCAGGAACCGTGAGTCTCCAGACACTCAGCCACGCAGGCAGGACGCGGCTTCCCGTTGGTGGCCGGGCAGCTGGCGAGGCCTCGGTACAGGGATGGCTCTCAGCTGCCAGCCCCAGGGTGCACGCTGAAAATGGGACCACAGAGGGACAGGACAGATGGAGGACGAGGACAGGTGCAGAGAAGGCGGGAGCCCCGGCCGTGGGTGGGCTCAGGAGCACGAAGACCCCGCAGCTCAGAAGGAAGGTCCAGAGGAAAACTGAACACAGCATGTGGGGAGAACGAGCACCTAGACAGGAAAGAGAACCCTGGCGGGGGCGGGGGGAGAGATGCAGAGACAGATAGAGAGAGAGTCAGAGACCCAGAGACAGAGAGACCAAGAGGACAGAGAGAGATGAAGAGAGAGACACAGAGACAGACAGGGACAGAGACAGGGCCGCCCCAGGGGATGTCCTGGAGCGGGGTGGTGGCGTCTGCAGGGGATGGTGGAGTCTCCTAAGGACAGGTCATAGAACCCAGGGGCACCTTGTTCGCCCAATGAACTGGACCAGTGGTGGTGTGGGCGCCATCAGGGGCACCTTGGGAGCCGTGGCGGGGAGTCCTGGCACGGACACCTCGTGTCCCCGTGGATGGCCTGTCTGCACCAGAGCCACGTGTCCCCGCCGGTTGCCGCCACAGCGCTGCCGACCTCGGACAAAGGGGTGGGGCGGACTACAGGGGAAAATGGCGGGACTGGGGCATCTCTCCTGAAGCGGGAGGGAGCCTTGCTGGGGGAGGGAGCAGCGCGGTAAGCCGGGCCCTGAGAGTGGGAGGAGCTTCGGGCGGGCGGCAGGTGCCCCACCTCCAGGGCCAGCTGCAGGTGCTGGTGTCCCCAGGGCCACTGAGGGGGAGCTGGAGGTCCTAGTGGGCCCCACGCCACTGGGCGTCACATCTGCAACAGGCCCCTTGCTCCCTGCCTTGCCTGCTTCGGTGGGCACTCCTTGGATAGAGGAAGGGACTTTCTGGAAGAATGTCTCCTCCATGTCACCTTTAATCTGTGTTTTAACACTTTCTCTAGCTCTTTCTGCCGCCGGCCGGCCGTGCAATCAGGGAAGCAGCGGCCTCTGCCGGTGTGAACCCCGCCGGACCTGCTCAGACCTGCACGTGGGGCGCGCGGTCCCTGGCCATGTGAGGGTGCTGTCCAGTGATTAGGAGGTGCTGATTTTCGAGTACTTGCTGCCTTTGTCTTTGCTGTGATTTATTTCATTAGAAGTTTACATACTTGATTTTTAGCAGTGATTGAGTCTGTCCAGGGCTGGCTGGTCCCCAGGAAGCTAGCGGTCAGCGGGCTCGCCAGGCAGATGTGCGGCAGACGGCAGGACAAAGCCGGCTGGGTCAGCTCCATCCGGGCCATGTGTGAAGACAGGGATTAGAAACGACGGGGCGCCCTGCTGGCTCAGGGCGAGAGCACGTGACTCTCCATCTTGGGGTCCTCTGTTGGAGCCCCATGTGGACATTGGAGGTGCAGATCGCTTAGATAAATGAATAAAAACTTAACACAAAACAACGAAGCCCTGGGCTTTGTTCCCATGGAGTTTTGTTCCCAGAGGTCATGTTAGTTGAAACTCACGCCTCCAAACACCTGTGACTTGGCTCACACTTTGGAAATTAATACCCGGTGCCCTACGGGAGCTGCTACTTAGAGGAATTCAGGATTTGGCAGATTCTCGGAAAGGCCACTCCCGACCCGCCGACTCTGTCTCTCTGGAGGGAGGCTGACTTCCTGCGTCCGCCCCGGCACACCTGCTTGTGTAACCTTGTCATGCGGGGTTCCACCCCTGCACACTCCCCCACTCTCCCTCTTGCTCTTTGTGTGTGATCTTGGGCAAGGTGCTCGGCTCTGCTGACCTCAGGTTCCCTGCTTGCCTGAGCCCAGGTCCCAGGGAGCAGCTAAAGCTGCCCAGGAGTGTGAGCAGAGCCTTAACACGGGAGGTGACCTGGAGTGGGTTTTGATGGCTGAAGAGGAGTTTTCTTTCTTTTTTTTTTTTAAAGATTTTATTTATTTATGACAGACAGAGAGATCACAAGTAGGCAGAGAGGCAGGCAGAGAGAGAGGAGGAAGCAGGCTCCCCGCCGAGCAGAGAGCCCGATGCGGGCCTCAATTCCAGGACCCTGAGACCATGACCTGAGCTGAAGGCAGAGGCTTTAACCCACTGACCCCCCCAGGCGCCCTGAAGAGGAGTCTTCTACGCAGGGAGTGGTGGAGAGGGCCTTGTAGGGGAGAAGCAGGTGGACGAACACGGGTAGAATCCACCGCGTGGCATACTCAGCATGAAAGGCCTCACCCGCGGATTTCTTCGTCTGGCTTTCTCCTGTACCCACTCATGTCCTTTATAATGAACCCATCAGCTATAAGTGGGTTGGTTTCCTGAGTGCTGTGAGCCGCTCCAGCAAGCTGACCGCATCCAAGGAGAGCTGTGGGACGCTCTGATTGGTAGTTGGTGGGTGGGAAGCGCGGTGACAGCCTAGACCAACATCTGCAGCGGGGCCGTCCTGGGGGACCCGTCCTATGGGACCCTGCATACACACAGGGCCTGACGCCGTCTCCAGAGACAGAACTGAGTTAACTCTGTAGGACAAGCTGGGGCCAGGGACGTGTGTGGGGCCGTGGGGAAAACTGAGAAGCATGAGAACACATCCACGTTAAAACTTGTGTGTCGTTAGTGAGACATCGTCCATGAACACAACACGTGGGAACAACGGGTAAGCAAGAGGCTATCTCTGGCCGTGGAAGGCTGTTCGGCCAGCAGAAAGGAATGAGGTGGGAATGAGGGCAGGAGCTGGAGCCCCGGGCTCAGCCCCATCCACGGCAACATGACTCACAACCGGGAACAGGGGAAGCAGCCCAGTGCCCATCACCGTGGTCGTGGACCATGCGGTCCGTCCACACGCTGAACTGTCCCTCAGCCGGAACAAGGAGGGACACGCTGACATTGGCCACGGTCTGGGTGGCCTTGGATTACACGAAAGAAGAAAGCGTCCAAATGAGGCAAATCTAGAGAGACAGAAAGGATTTGTGGTGCCAGAGGTTTGGGGGGGGGGTGGTGACACTGGAGAGGGTGCAGGGCTCGTTGCGGGGGTGCGAGAGTTCTAAAATTGGTGTGGTGGTGGGTGCACGACTCCGGACGCCCTGACCACCACCGAGTTGCGCAGGGTGAAAGGGTGCCTTGCAGGTGTGCGACCTAGGGAGGGGGACGGGCAGGGAAGCAGCCCAGCTGTGCGGGGCGGGGGCGGGGGGGGCAGGGAGCAAGCAGGGCTGGGATGACGCAGACCAGGACCAGGAGGTAGGGGAGGTGGACGTGGAGGACGCTAAAAAGAGGGGACTGCGAATGGACCCCCAGAATCCATCCTTGTCTCCCCCGACACCAGGACGGCGGCCCGCCGGCTAGGACCGTGTTTCCAGCCCCTGGATTCTGCACCACGCGTGGGTCACGTCCTGCATCCTTGGAAGGCGGCCCGGTCTCCTCTCCGGGACAGAAGCAGAATGGGCCGCAGGGACCGTGGCCGGGCAGGCAGTGGAGCGGTGGGGCCCACAGGGTGGCCCTGGAGCGCTAAGGCTGGGTCATCTCTGCCTGCCTGGGCCGGGGCCGGGGTCAGGGGCAGCTGCCGAGCCTCGCCGGTGCCCTGGTCTGCACAAACCTGGGAGACAAGCCAGCAAGTTCTGGCCGCTCGGAGAGTACCGGGTGTGTGGCCACTTCCTTCTGCTTCCCCCACCAGGCTGCGTGTGACCCGGGGAGGGATGGGCAGGGAGGCAGCCCAGGCTGCGCAGGGTGGGGAAGGCCACCTCCTAGAGGGCAGGCCACCTCCTACCGCGTTCTGCAGAACCGGGAGGGCCCACCGGACCCGCTCCCCCTGAGATATGCTTCTCCCCGCCCCGGTGCTTTCACCACAGGAAATCTTTATTGTGCTTGTTTCAAAGGTCGTATTTGTCATTTCTCACCTCGCCGGCCTCTCTCGATCTGTGATTTGGCCCAGCGTGTGTCTAGTGTCCCGTGACTAATGCCTCGAGGCATGGTGCTTCCAGTGCTCGTCCAGCGGGTGGAGGGCAAGCAAATTGGCTTCTTTGGTTAAACCTTCTGTTCCACACTCTGAAACGTGGCTGCCTGTGGCCCCACTCAGCCCCTTACAGAATTCGCTGGAGCGCAGCCGGGCCTCCGTCCTTCTCCTGGGATGATGTGGGTCACTTCTTTCCATCAACAAGATACAAGCTCCAGCATGGGGCCTGTCGTCCGGGGCGGCCCGGCTCTGGGAGCCGTGGAATGAGACCCCCACTGACCCGAGCACAGACCCTGAAGGACGGAGTGTCCACGCAGCGAGGGCTGAAAAATAAAAAATCTGAGCATAGGCATCGCAGTGCTGCCCCTCTGTTTGGGGGGAGACAGAGGAGCTCCACGCAGGCCTCCCACTGATCATGGGAGAAGAGGCCACGGGAACAGCTGGGCCGTGGAGCTGCGGGAACGCGCTCTCTAGAGTCTGGGGAGAAGGCCGAAGTGCGTGATTTCACGGGGCTGTGTTAGGACTGGAACAACCAGGGCCTGATGCCGGGCCTGCTCACAAGGCCACCCTCGGTGAAGCTGGTCAGCAAAAGCCTAACCCACTGGCAGGAAGGGGCGCACCCCGAGGTGGGGGGTACCAGTGGAGGCCACGGCCCACAGGGCCGGTTCACTTGAGACTGACCTCCATTCACTGCCCCTAGAACAGGGCCTCCCCAGGCCACCACAGCCTCCACCTCCCCCCCAACCCCGTCGCAGCCGTTCCTGGAAGACACAGGGCAGCCACAGAACCAGACGTGGGGGGTCCCGGGTTCTCGCCCAGGGGGTTAAAACCACCAGGGTGAACGCACTCAGGGCTCTCGTGCGTTAGGCCGCCAGCACAGAGCAGAGGGCAAGGTGAGCAGGCAGAAGGAAGTCCTAAGAGAAGGGGGAGGAGACAGCAGAGAGTGACGACACAGGGACAGAAACAAAGAACGTCTTCAGTGCGGTCATCTGCAGAGTGGACGCAGTGACGGAGGCATCGTGGAGCCTGAGGACCCCTGAAGAGAAACCCCCAAACAGCATACCACACCGCCTGCCTTCGCAGACCCAACGAAACCCGACAGAGAGGCCAAGGACTGCAGCACAACTGCCTCATGCACCAAGGGGCACCATTTTTCCTGTGAGCAAACACTGGTTCTCTTGTTTGGGGATGCCCCTTGTTTCTTCCCCTTGGCTGACTGGCCTGGATTCAGACCCCGCACAAAGTTGGATGGAGGTGGCAAGAGCAGGCACCCTGGCCGAGCCCCTGGGGCGGCGTGACGCCCACTGTGCACACTGAAGGATGCTCTACCCCTTCTGCTCCTGTCTTGCCAAAAGGTGATATCACGGATGGATTTGGGGCTTTGTCAAATGCTTCCTCTGACTGCAGCTCATCATCTGGCTTTCCTTCTTCAGTCTGTTGCTATGGGAAGTCACAGGATAGGGTGATTTCCAGGCGTTCAACCATCCTTGTATTCCGGAGAAGGCCGCCATGTTGTCACCATGTATGGCCCCCTCTACATGTGGATGAGCTTGGCTGGCTAAAATCTGCGCTACGAATTTGGCTCCTGGTCATGAGGAATGCTGGGTTGGAGTTTCCCGCAAGGTCTGTGTCTGGTTTTGGTGCAAGCACAGCGCTGGCCCCACAGAAGAAGCCGGGGAGTGTTTCCTCTTCTCTTTTCCAGAGGAGTCTGTAGAAAAGAGGTTGTTTCCTTCTGACGTATCTGTAAAATTCACCAATGAAGCCATCTGAGTCTGGAGTTTTCTTTGTGGAAAGGCTTTTAACGTCTTTAATAAAGAACTATTTGGGGGGTGCCTTGGTGGCTCAGTCGGTTGAGTGTCTGACTTGATTCCGGCTCGCGTCATGATCTTGTGGCCGTGCGACTGAGCTCCGCATTGGGTTCTGTTCTCAGCTCAGAGTCTGCTTGGGATTCTGTCTCCCTCACACTCTCTCTCAAATAAATAATAAAATCTTTTTTTTTAAGGAGTTATTTGGGTTCTCTATTTCTTTTCGAGTGAGCTCTGGTGGTTTTTGTCTTCTAGGGATTTTCTTCTATTACATTCTCTTTCACTCAACTTCAGGGAAGTCACTCACAACACTCCCTCACTCTGCTTTCTCTAAGTTGAGGTGTAATCGACAGGCGATGTTGTAATAGTCTCCGGCACATGACACAGTGACCCGGCATTTGCAACCACTACACATAGTCACCACCATCGGTCCAGCTGCCACCTGTCACCACACAGGCTAACGTGACTACGTCCTGCGCCGCCATCATGTCCCCCTCCCCCAGCACCCACCAGATTGTTATCTGTGTCAGGGAATCTGTTTCTGTTTTGTTTTGTTTGTCCTTTGCTTTGTTCCTTAAATTCCACATGAGTGAATCACACAGTGTCTGTCTTCCTCGGAGTGTTTCACTGAGCATTACAGCCTCTAGGTCCACCCATCTTCTTGCAAATGGCAAGATATCACTGTTTTTTATGGCTGAATAATATTGTGTTGTGTATAGACCACATCTTCTTTACCCACTCGTCCATCAATAGACACTCAAGTTGCTTCCATATCTTCACTATTGTCAATAATACTGCAATGAACATACGGATGCAGGGATCTCTTTGAATTAATGTTTCATTTTCTCGCATAAATACCCAGTAGTGGAATTGCTGAATCATATGGCATTCCTGTTTCTTATTTTTTGAGGAACTCCATACTGTTTTCTGCATTCCTACCGTGCACGAAAGCTCCCTTTTTCTCCACACCCTTGCCGACACTTGCGATCTCTTGTCTTTTTTATTTTAACCGTCCTGACAGGTGTGAGGTGGTACCTCAACATGATTTTGATTCGTAGTTCCCTGACAATGAGTGAGGTTGGGCATCTTTCCATGCGTCTGTTGATTACCTGCATGTCTTCCTTGGAAAAGTGTCTACTCAGGTCCTCTGCCCATTTTGCAGTTGGATTGGTCGTTTTGATGTTGAATGTATGTCACTTGCAAACCAATGTTTTATTTTGTTTTTGTAGCCCTCAGTGGAGGAGACGTGCCCAGACGCACATGGCTAGAACTGAGGTCCCAGAGTTCCTGATTGCGGATTTCTGTGTGTGTGGTGTGAGGAAGGGGTCTGGTCTCAATCTTCCACACAGGGCTGTCAGTGTCCCTGGCACCATTTGTTGAAGAGACTGTCCTCTCCCCAGTGGGTGTGCTTGTCTCCTGCTTGGGGACTAATTGGTCCTGTATGTGTGGGTTCATTCCTGGGCTCTGTGTTCTGTTCTCTTGGTCTCTGTGTCTGGTTTTGTGTCAGCACCACAGAGTTGAGGACTATAGATTTGTGGTATAGTTTGAGACCCAGGATCATGGTGCCTCCAGCTTTGTTCCTTCTCAAGATCTCATCGGCCCCTTATTATTCCTTTACCATCTGTAGAACTTGTAGTGGCGCCAACTTTCTCATTCCGGGTATTGGCAATGTG
The DNA here is from genome assembly GCA_004023965.1 of Spilogale gracilis. Classification (NCBI taxonomy): domain Eukaryota; kingdom Metazoa; phylum Chordata; class Mammalia; order Carnivora; family Mephitidae; genus Spilogale; species Spilogale gracilis. The sequence goes on along the minus strand of PITA01014507.1, from coordinate 43,352 downwards.
TGTCTTCTCTCTCTTTTTCCTGATCAGCCTGCCAGAGGTGCATCAATTTTATTTTCTTCCCCAAAACATGAACTTTTGTTCTTACTGATTTTCTCTGTGGTCTTTCTATTTTCTACGCCATTGATTTATTTAATGACACTTATTTTTTTTTCTTGTTTCCTACTTACTTAGAATTTACTTACTTTGCTCTTCTTTTTCTCATGTCTAAAGGTGAATGCTGAGGTCAGTAACTTCAGACCTTCCTTCTTTTCTAATGTGGACATGGATTTCTCCTATATGCCGTGTTAGCTGCCCCCACAAAACATACTGGGCCAAGTTTTTAATCTTCACTCAGATCAAAACACTGATTTTCCTCTTAATTTCTTCTTTGGTATGTGGGCTACTTATTTAGTTTCCAAAGAATGGGGGGATTTTCTAGATATATCTTTATTGACTTCTAATATAATTCTATTTTGGCCAGAGAATATAATTTGTATGATTTGGATGTTTTAGACGGTTTTCTGGCCCCAAATATGGTCTATGTTGGTAAATGTTCAGTGTGGACTTAAAATATATATTTGACTATTGTTGGAGTTTTCTGTCAATCCGATTAGGTTGTTTGCGGTGTAGTTTGGGTCGTGTGTACCCTTCCTGTGTTCCCGTCTGTCCTTCCGGACATTGAGGGGAGGGTTGTGGTCCAGCATGCTCTACTCCAGGTGTTCTAATGCTCCAGAAGTGCACGTGTCAACTTGTAGGATTTTGACATCCCCTTGATGTTTTTATCCCTTTATCATTTTAAGGTGACCAACGTTACCCCTGGTGGTATTAAGGCAGACCCTGCCCGGTGGTCCACTCAGGGTCCTGTTGGTCATGTGAATCTTTGCTCTGCCTGGTGGGGATAGGAGCTGGTCCAGATCCTGGGTGGGCTAGTGGCATTAGTAATTCTTGCGAGCAGTTCTCTCCCAGCCTTGGGCGGTTTGATGCCGTGTGCACGCTGATGTGCTCCAGGCAAAGGTCGCAGGTGAGGTGTTGCAGATGCCATCGCTCTCTGTCTGGGTGGCTCCTCCCTCCCTGTACTCCACCCTGCTGGTGCCAAGTCTCCTGGCTCAGGGAGACCACTGGTCCTCGACTCGGTCACCCCTCCCTGCCCAGAGACCCCGAAACCTTCTGCAGGTGGAGAGAAGGGGCAGTCCTCGGGCTTAACGCTCGTCTCCTGTCTCACGGGAATATTGCGTTGGCAGCCTGGTGGTAGGATCCCGAAAACGGCTGCCTAAAATATTTGTGTGGACTTCAAAAATGCATTTGCCTTGTTCTGCAGATGACCACTCTATTGCTTCTCCTTGTCGCCCAGCATTCTCAGTATACACCCATCACATTCGATGTATTCGTTCCTCTGAAGGTGAATGAAGAGGCCACCCACTTCTGCTACAAAAACAACTGTGCGGCAAGCAGCCTGAGCGCATTCCCTTGTGGATCATTGCGTGTGTTTCCAGAGTGGATCCTCGGGAGACGGCTCATAGGCACAGCTTACCAAGTATGGCTGCACGGCTTTTTTAGAGAGCGTCCAGCCGTCTGTGTTCCTACCAGCGCCCTGAGGGCTTCCCATCACAATCCCCCGTGAATTGCTACTATTCCGGTGAAGGTCAAGTGGTGTCTCATAGTTGTATTATTTCCCTTATTACTAGTGAGTTTGGGTGCTTCTCCACACACCCACCAAAGCTTTGACTCGCTGGTTCACAACGCCTGTTCCTTTCTCGTTTTACGGATTTTGTGACTTGCAGGAAGTGTCTGTATATTGCCGGTACAAGTCACGTATTGGAGGCAGGCACTGTGAGCATGTGCGTCCTTCAGTCGTAACCCCCATCTGTGGTGCAAGGAAGGAAAGCGCACCCTCTGAAGGACCGGTGTGCACGCTCCCGAGAGGACACACGTCACGCGTGCAGAATGATGCCGGCCCAGACTAAACACTCCAGATGTTACTTTAACATGATCATTTATCAAGAATCCCGCCCCAGACACCCAGAAAGCCCGTCTGGGGCTCCTGGGCACATTAGGGTACCCCACGAATACTGAGACCCACGTGTGCCATTGAAACCCGGACACAGGAAGGCCAGGGAGGGTGGCACTCCCGTGACAGCAGGGAGATGGCCCAGGAGCAGTGACCCCATGGGCAGTGACACGGCTCAGGGGACACACAGGGCTGAGGCTCCGGGTGTCGGGTCTGTGAGACAGCGAGAGCCATCACTTGCGCACCACGGAAATACGGGGTGGCCTCTGATTCTGTCAAAGCCGTGTTCTCAGCCCCACCTGTGGCGCCCCACCTCTGCTCACGAAAGTCCTACGATGACGGCTCGTTATTCCACCTAACGCCGCACTATGGGTTTAAAAAGACCCTCTCTGGTCTGCCTCACTCTTTTTTTTTTTCCACCTGCCAGATCCCTGCACCTTCCCTTCTCAGGGATTCAGCCCACTTAGCCTGCTGAACAGGTTGCTGTCATGCTGGGTTTGCTCCTAGCACCCCTCCCATTATAAGGGCCACCTCCCAGCTCCCCAACTCCGGCACGTCTTTCCAGAAGGATCTGAGCAGAGGTGACAGCTCATCCCCATTTTATCCTTTCCAAATTTAACACAGATGTGGGATCCATCAATTCCATCCCAGCTAGGAATTGCTCTTTTGTTTGACATAAAATAGGGGTCCAATTTAAATTTTTCCCCAAGTGAAGCCAATTGTTTTAGCACACTCACTGAAAAAAGCTTTCCTTTCCCAACTGCTCAGCCGAGATGGCATGCTTGCAAATCATTTCTATGCTCTGTCCCATTGGTGAATGTCTATCCCCACATGGACACCAGAACCTTGATTGTCAGTTTTATAATATTTTGACATCTCTTAGGACAGTTCCTCTCCATCTCTGCCTCCTTCTCTTCCTTGTTCTAGAATGTCCCAGCTATTATTCAGCCTTCGTTCTTCCATACACATTTAAATCAGTTTGTTAAATTTCTTTTGAAAAACCCTCTGGGGTTTTAAATTTTTTTTAAAGATTTTATTTATTTACTTGACACAGAGAGACAGGAGAAAGGGAACACGGCAGGAGGAGGGACAGAGGAAGAAGCGGGCTCCCCGCTGAGGAGGGAGCCCGACTCAGGCTCCATTCCAGGATCTTAGGACCATGAACTCAGACGAAGGCAGACACTTAACTGACCCACCCAGCCACCCCCACCTTCTGGGCTTTTAATGAAAAATCATTTTGTGGGGCAATTTGGGGAAAAATTGACATATTTCTGATACTGAGCATTCCTATCCATGAATATGGTATATAGTTCTCAAGTATTCAAGTACCCTTTAGTGTCTGTCAATAAGGTTTTATAATTTTTCCTTAATGATCTCTAGGTTTCATTTCCGTGTCGTTTCTATTTTACAGAACTGCACCCCCGGGCGAGCGCTGATGTTCAGATGCCTGTGGAACAGTCTGCATCTGCTCCTGGCTTCCTCGGACTGTTTTTCCTTTCCAGGAAGGAGACCTCTACAAACTGGTCATCTGGTTGGGTTAATGGGAGACAACTGGAGGTTAGTGTGTGTGTTGGGGGTGGGGGGTGGGTCAGAGTATTTATCCCCCCAGGTCCCTTCCACAGGCCTGGGGTTCCACGGATAGGCTACGCCTTCTGCTGAGGGATCCTCTTCCCTTGTTCACTGCCGCCTCCCTCCCCATGCCTCACTCCCTCACTTAACTCTGTTCCCCCTTCTAATTCATCCATTTATTAAAACTTCTCCAATTATCTTTGTGAGCATGCCATCTGTTTCTTGCTGGGACCCTGACTGATAACAGTAATTGCCACCAGAAGTGGCCCCAGAAAACAGACTTTCACAACAGGGCTCCAGGACTGGGCTGCTCTTCCGTGTGATGAGCGGGTGTGTAAAATCCTTGCCAGGGGGAACCTGAGCTCTAGGAACATGTGTCCCGCACTGGCACTCCAATTCTTCGGATTCTTGCCAGGGGTGCTACGGCACGGAGGCAAGCAGAGGGCAAACAGATGGGTAGTCAGGCGGCTGGGGCTCCCAGGTGCCCTGGCAAATACGGTGACTACAGACACGCAGCAGGCTGGCCACTCGTGACAGCCTGGGGAGCAAGCCCCGAGGGAGAGGACTCAGGTCCTGTGTAAGCCCCCCCCCCCCCC
>PITA01014507.1:0-39100 GCA_004023965.1 Spilogale gracilis | reverse complement strand
GACCCCGGAGGACGGGGGGCCGTCCGTCGTGGCCGGGGGAGTGGGGGATCCCGGAAGGTGGAGGGCGGGAGGGGGGCGCCGTCCGTCGTGGCAGAGGGAGGACCCCGGAGGGTAGGGGGTCCCGGGGGGTGGGGGGCCGCGCTTCGGGGTCGCGAGTGGCCGTGCGACCATCACGGCCGTGGACCAGCCCTCGCGCGACCGGGGTTAAGGCCGACGGACCGAGATGGGCCGCGCTGCCGCCGCTCCGACGGCCGACTCCCGCGCTCACACATCTATGTGTAAGGGCTCCGGCACCCCAGGATCTGGGGCAGCTGCAAGGCTACGCCGTCGCTTTCCCTCCAAGATGGGGAACCCCGAGGCCGCCCGGCCCAGACGCGGGCAGCCCCTCTGCTCCCCGACCACAGCACCTCGCGGGCATTGAGGGGGCGGGGTGGGCTCACCCGGCCACGTGACCGGCGTGGGCCGGCTGCTGGCGGGCATGCGCACACGGCCGGCTCGGGAACCATTTCGCGGGGCCGCGGCCCAGGGAGAGCGACTGCGCAAGCGCCTGCCGGGAGCGCGCGTGCGTGCGGCGCCGGAAGGGGGCGGGGCTATGTTGGCGCCTGCGCGCTGAGCGGCGCGGGGGCGGGGCCAGCAGTCAGCTGATCCAGCGGCGGCGGCGGCGGCTTCGCTGGGACAGCCGTTGGCGTCGCAGGCTCCGGGGCCCCGAGGGTCGCGGGCGCGTCCGCTCCCGGTGGGCTAGGCGGGGGCCGCGTAGCACCATGGCGACCACCGTCAGCACGCAGCGCGGGCCGGTGAGGCTGCGGGCGGTTGGCGGGTGGCGGGCGTGGGCTCCGGAGCCTCCGGGGAGGGCCTGACGACGGGCTCCTGGCAGGGCGGCGGGGCCTGCGGCGGACGGAGGAGGCCCGGCACCCCGGGTGGGTCCCCCGCATTGAGGAGGGTCCCCTGGGCCCCGACGGTCCTCATGTGGGACAACCGGGGGCCCATGACTGTCCCCGAGGAGGACCCTGAACCCCAGATGGTTGCCGTCCTTCCCGCAGGCAGCGTAAGGCTCACTAGCTCCGCCGCGTCCCCAGTTAGGGGCCCCTTGTCCCAACGTCAGTTTTTTCATTTGCCAATGACAGGGTGGGGGCGGAGGACCTGGGAGGGCTCCTGGGTGGTCCCCCCCACTGTGCCACTGCCGGATCGCGGGTGCTGACTGGCTCGGTTGGCTCCGCGGTAAGGGGCCTCCCAGCAGCCCATTCAGACGGCATTGGGGCAGCTTGTCACAAACCCTGAGTTTTTATCAGCCGCTCCAGATGCACAGCAGGGGAACATCTTGGTCCTTTCGGGCAGGAAGAAAGGTTGCTCTGATGTGATCTCAAAGTTAGCTGCTGCGGTTCCCGGGCCTTTTCACCCTTAAAGCTGGATGTGGATGAGTCTTGTGCTCACCAGAGGAGCATGTTTTCACTGATTGCTTTTCCTGAGGTTGAAAGGAAGACCCAGGTTTGGTCCGAATGCCCTTCTGGGCTCAGGTGCTCTTTCTGAGAGCTTTGAAGGGGTCGTGACCCCCACTTGATGTGGGAGTTCATGGTCCAGCAGGACAGCCCCCGCCCTGTCACGTGTCCTCAGCCTCCTGGGAACCCGGTGCCCTTATGCGGGACTTTGTGGGAGTCCTGGGACCGAGCGTCAGGGCGCACTGTGTGGTGTGAGGGGAGCACTCCACCGAGCTCGTCCTGTTACCGGGGGAACACTCAGCTCTGTGACAGCATAAAGCTGAGGGATGGAGGGAGGGCGCGGGAGCGACCGACAGGGTTCACCAGGTGGGGCCCACACTGTCCCAGGGCTGCTGGTCTGTCTGACACACGTCACTTGTGACCGTGCTGTGGCTTTCCGTGTCTGTGTTGCTGCGCAGCACGGGTGCCCTCTGTGACCTGCAGACACGCAGTAGCGTCAGGGCTGGGCCAGAGCGGCCGGGGCCTCCAGGAAGGTGTCCTCCGTGCCCGGGGTCCTGAGTGTCCCCAGTCCTGGTATTTGGGGCAGCACAGGACAGCGAACACCCCGATGGGGTGCCTACCATGAGGGTTTCACAGTGCAGTGCGGGGAACACCTGAGAGCTGGGGAGCTGCGTGTGCAGAGCTGTGGGTCTTTTTCTAAGATTCTGTTTATTTGAGAGTTCGAGAGGAGAGCGTGTGAGCAGGGGGGGAGCAAAGGGAGAGGAGCCAGCAGACTCTGTAGTGGGTGTGGGGAGTCCAGTGTGGGGCTTGATCCCATGACCCTGGGATCCTAATCTGCACTGAAGCTAAGAGTCAGACGCACAGCCGACTGAGCCCCCCAGGCGTCTCCAGAGCTGTGGGTCTTGACTCCAGACTTAGCTGTGAAGGCCTGTCCTGGGCGGTGGTTGAGGTGGGTCAGGTTCTTGGCGGGAGCTGGCACCTAACCTGACCCCTGAAGGAGGAGCCCGTGGGGTGGGGTTGGGGGTGCTGCTGCGGGATGGCGGTGGGGGGGCTGCGCCAGTGTGAGCAGGTCGGGTGCTTGTCCAGATGAAATACCTGCAGGCGGCAAATGGATTGGCTGCTTGAGTTTCATCTGATCTGTCCAGGGTTAATTTTTTAAGGAAGCTTTTTGCCTGGCACACAGCTCTTCCGTGCCCCCTGTTCCCCTCTGGGCTGAGCAGTCCTGGTGAGGGCCGTGTTGCAGCTGTTCAAGTCTGGCGGGCCTCCTCCTTTAGCCAGGGTGCCCCGACTCGACTGGGTGCTGGGTGCTCTGCGGGCAGAGGAGGAGGTGAGGTGCTCAGCCACCCCAGCAGGTGGTGGTGACGGAGCCCTGGGCGGGGCCCAGGTGCTGGGTGGGGCCGGATGGCTCTCACACAGGGCTCCCCGGGGTTCTGGGCACCCGGAACCTGGATGTACGTGCACAAGGAGTATACTGCGTGTCCTGCTTGCCAGAGAGGAGTGACAGGCAGCACCCTTGGGGATATGGAGGAGGAGGAGTCTGCGTGGCACAGGGATGGGGTGTTTCCTGTGTCCCTGCACAGGGAAGCCTGAGACGCTGGGTGAGGTGGGCGAGGGTGGGGCAGTGCTGGCTGCCCCCTCGGTGGGGTCAGATGGTTCGTAGGCATCTGTCTGTCGGGCTAGTTCCTTGCCGAGTCACCGCTGAGTCAGGCCCCGCGCTTGCGCTCTTTGCCCTGCTGTTCATGTTGCTGGTATTCTCGTGACGACACCTGTTTTCTGTCCAGGGTTTCCGCCCAGTCCACAGACCGTTCAGAAGCACCTGATGCGTCCCTGCCTCGTAAGAACTCGGGAGTTTGTAGGACACGCTGCTTTAAACCACAGGGGTGCCCATCGTGGGGATGGCGACAGAGGCTCAGTCGGAGGCAGCGCGAGCCTTTTCCCACCCTGAGTGGGCCCCCCCGGAGTTCGGGCTGGCCTCCTCCTGGAGGTGCTGATGTGTCAGTGGGTTCAGGCCGAGCACACGGCCCTCGTGCTCGCGATGCCTTTTCCCGCCTGACCTGAGCTGGTCTGCCGGGCGACACCGGCTGCCTGAGACTGTGCAGGCCCTCGTCAGCCTCGGCGGCCGTGATTGTGGGTGGGTGACGGAGCGGCAGCGTTCTTACAGACGGACGGGCAAACAAGAGTATATGTGAATATACAGATAAATTGAAGTAAGTGGTAAACATTCATATGGTAATTAGTGCTGGGCCGGGCAGGGGTTGCCTCGGACTGTTCGCAGAGAGGGCTGTGCAGGTGTCCTGAGCACATCGTGCAGGAGAGGTTGGGAGACACGCAGCTCTTCCCATCGATTTCCAGCACTCGGAGGGAGCACTCAGCTTTCCCTCAGGCTTGTGCGTGGCAGCGTTGTCTCCGTGGCGCCCCGCGGCCGCCCGCCCTCCCTGCCGGTGGCGAAGCCCGAGCGCCTCCTCTGCCCCCGAGCCGAGTGCGGGTGTGTCCAGGGGCTGCACCGTAGATTGATTCAGGGCGCGGTGGCCTCTGGCTTCACGGAACCTTTCTTGTGGGTCCCATGCGAGTGTGGGCGTATCTGCCTTTGCGTCCTCGTTCGCCTCCTCGTTCTTTGGACCCCGTCCTGCCCGTCTGTTTAGCTCGGTTTAGCAGCAGCAGCGTGCTCTTACATCTTTAGAAAGTCAGCTTGGAGACGCGTCTTTGGCTCTTAGCTGCGGCATGTTAAGTAATTGTGTGTCATGACGTGCACGCGTGTCCTTCTGCCTTTGTCTTCTGGGCTCAGATTGGCCCTTTCTGTCGGTGTCTTGTGTTCTTTCTCAGATTCGGCTCTTTGTTCCGTCCTGGTCTGGAAAATACACGGATTTCCGTTTTCTTGGTGATGACGATAGAGACTTTCCCGTGCACGCTCAGCCGCTGTTTTTGTGCCCCTCCCGCTGGGTACATAACCTTGGGGGCCCCCTCCGAGCCCGGGTGCTGCTTCCTCTCCTGCCCCTCGCGCCCTGGGACCGCTGCTTCGGATTTGGTGGCGGGCTCTTACGGTCTGTGCTCGGGAGCCGTCTTCTGACTGGAGATGGCAGCAGGCGACAGTCCTGCCCCTGCCTGCCCCCCACCGCCTCTCCGCTGCACTGTCAGCGCCCTGTCGCCCCTCTTCTGGGTCACTGCTGCCACCCCGGGGTGACGGTCAGCTGACTGTGGGCCCGCTGCCGAGCCTCCTTTCTCACGCGCTCGTACAGGGACAGAGCGAGGCCGAGGCCAAGTCTGTGTGGGTGGAGTGCTTGTCCCGGCCGGGCCCGCGGGGAGGACCTGAACCCGTGAGCTGCCTGGACGCGAGGAGCTCGCTTCCGTTCCTCAGGAGCCCTGGCTGTTGCTCGCGGCCGTCCTTGCCTTCAGTTCCGCGGGCACCGCTTACCGCTCCCCATGCCCCCTGCGATTCCGCTTCAGCACCTGCGGGACGGGGCGAGCTGGCGGGCTGGCTGTGGGGGGCTGTGGCCCCAAGAGGGCAGCAAGCCCCGTAGAGGAGGCGGAGGGCGCTCGAGCAGGGGCACGGCAGCCGCTGGCCTCTGGTGTTCAGAGGCTCCCCCCGGTGAGTTCTCGGGCCCTCTGGAAACAGCCGTCCCTGTGGGCCAGCCGACAGCAGCCTCTCCTTGCCCTGAGCCCACGGTCTCCACTGGGACCTCCTTCCACCAGCTCCTTCTCCTCTTTTCTGTGTGTCCTCTCCCCCTCAGGGACCCTGGCTGCAGGTCCCCAACGTGACAGTGACTCCCTGCCTCCTGCCGGCCTTCTTGCTGAACACCCGATCCCTGCGTTCCGCTGCTCCTTGCCCTGGAATGCTGCGGGCATGGCAGATAGAGCAGGCCCTTCCTTCCCACACATCCGCCCCCACCTGCTCCCCCGGTGTCAGGATGAGCCCTTGGGGAGTCCCACCTTTGAAGCAGAGTGGATTTTCAGCCTGTGCACCGCCCCCGGCTGGGGGTGCCCCGCTCCGCCCCTGCCTGGGCTCCCTCCCAGAGCGTACGGTGAGGACTCTGTCCGCAGCCAGACTGGGTGTCAGAGGCGCCCCTTCACGCAGTCACTTGGGGGACAGGAACCTGCCTGCTGAGCTGTGGCCTCAGTAACACATGTGCCGTGCAAGGCCTTCAGCGGGGCTGAGCCCGCGACGCCAGGGAGGTTCAGGACTCCTGGCCCACCAGACACGTCCCAAGGCTGGGGCTCCTCATCCTGTGAGCTTCTGGCCTCCCTGGCTGGCCCTTGACCCCTCTACAGCTCGGGGCCCCAAGGGCTTCTCCGCGTCTCTGTTGTCACCTTCCTCTGTCCCTCTCAGCTGGGGTTCCAGCGTGAGTGTTGCGGACCAAGGAGGCGTTTGTGTTGGGGTGCCTCTTTGGACCCTGGTGGGGGATCTGGAGCCCTGAGCGCCAGTGTTGTCCTGGGTGAGGCTGGCCCCAGAGGGTGGGGCAGGTTCCCGGCCAAGCAGAGGGCCCCGCAGAGCCAACGGAAGGCCTCATGCGGCCAGGGGCCTGCGCTGGCGCTCCTCCTCGTGGCATCGCCGCGACTGTGGCCATCGACTGGGCGGGGGTGCGGATGCGGGAGCTCTGCCTTGTGCTACGTGTCCGTGCCACCGGAGCTCTCCACCCCGTCACTGTGTCAGGGCGCCAAAAAGAACGTCCAGCAGGCGGCTAAAAAGTATTTTCTCATATCAAGCAAAAAGTTAAAAGTTCACTAAAAACATTTTCTAAGAAAACTTTCCAGATGTTTTACTGGAAAAGTAACAGTCGAATGAATTTTTAAGTTCTTGACTTTGCTGGTATAGTATTTATATAAATTGCTGATTTGCACGTGTAGTTTGACACTTGTAATTTATAAATAAGTACATTTAAGGTTGCTCAACAAATACAGATACAAAGTGTTAGTAGGTTTTCAGTTTTTAACCTAACTTTAACTTAAAAACTCTATCTTTTTTAAAAAAATACTTTATTTGCGGGCGCCTGGGTGGCTCAGTGGGTTAAACCTCACCCTCGGCTCAGGTCATGATGCCAGGGTCCTGGGATCGAGGCCCACATCGGGCTCTCTGCTCAGCGAAGAGCCTGCTTCCTCCTCTCTCTCTGCCTGCCTCTCTGCCTACTTGTGATCTGTCTCTCTGTCATATAAAATCTTTAAAAAAAAAAGATTTTATTTATTAGAGGATATGCATGGGGGCACACAAGCAGGGCGGAGGGGCAGAGGGAGAAGCAGAGAGCCCGACGCGGGGCTCGATCCCAGGACCCTGAGATGGCCGACGTGGGGCTCGACCCCAGGACCCTGAGATGGTGACCTGAGCCGAAGGCAGAGGCTTCACCGACTGACCCCCCAGGTGCCCCTAAAAACTTTATCGTGCGTTAACCGAGGGGTGCTGTTCGTGTGCAGAGCACGTGGGCTGATAGACACTACAGACTGAGGGCGGGAGGAGGGATGGGAGATGCTCCTCACGGGGACAGCAATGACAGGCCCGGAGGGCCACCTGCCACGGCCGCTGTGTGCCTGACAGTTGTCTGGACTCGGTCTGTCCATCCCTCCTGGAAGCGTGAGCCACGTGATAGTTGACAACGTCCATTATTTATCTCTGATCAAGATTAGTCGTTCTTTGTAGTCTTCGAGCCAGGATAAAGCGTGGATTTTGGTGACCAGATGTTTCCTCCATCATCGTATGGCACGAGTAAAGTTGGGGTTAGCCCTGAACTTCTGCACGCCTGACCACCTTCCCCGGCGGGTGTCTGAAGCGGGTGGGCCCGAGCCGGCCGGCCGGCCGTGCTGACTGCGGTGTGGGCGTCGGCCCTCGTGGGCGCTGCGGCAGGCGGACCTGTCTGGCGGCTCCCGGGGCAGCGGGTGGTGCTTGCATAACCGGGAGCTTGGTATTTCGAAAGAAGCCAAGCGCTGTTTCCTTCTTTGTTTTTTAGTTAAGCTGACGTTTTTGTGCTGACAGACTTCACAAGTTAGAGCTCTGGAAGGGCTGTAATAGCGCGGACAGCTCCAGCGTCCCCGCACCTGTGTGAGGTCCTCGGCGGGGACGCCCCCGGGCTCCGTGGGTCACAGCCGGAGAGGCCTGGCTTTGCTGTGACTGCTCGCTCCAGGCGTTACTAGGGTGCCCCGGGTTTGCCTCGCTGTCCCTTCTGCCCTAGGCTTCCAGCCCTGACCCCACATGGCCCGGAGCCGCCACGGACCCTTTCGTGGCCTGCGGTGGGGGCCCGTCTCAGACTCGCCTTGGACTCGCCTTGTTTTGGGGACCTGTCTGAGGGTTGCGGGTCAGGGATTTTGTAGCCTGTCCCTCAGGTGGGAAGAAGCCCCGGGCGTGGTGTCCTCGCAGCTTTCCAGGAACCTGGCGGCCCCCCATGCTGTCAGTGCTGGCGGCAGCTGGGGGCGCAGCTCCTGCCCCTCCCATGTTTCGTTGGCCGTGTTAATCTGTGCCGTAAAAAACCTCATTTCATGGTCATGGGTTTAAAGCTGAAAAGTGGTTGAGAAGGAATACTAGATGTTTGACCTTTTCTTTTAAAAAAACAACATAGTTTACTTATTTGAAAGAGAGTGAGCACATGGGCTCAGGGGGAAGGGCAGAGGGAGAGAGACAGAATCCCAAGCAGACTGAGCAAGGGGCCTGTCATGGGCCTCGATCCCAGGACCCTGAGACCAGGACCCGGGACAAAATCAGGAGTAGGGCGCTCAGCCCACTGAGCCACCCAGCCGCTCTGATCTCTGACCTTTGGTACAATTTTATTTCCCCCCCATTAAAAAGGAGTGTGTTCTCCTTGAAGAAACCCCGATGAGTAGAGTAGAAAGGAAATGTGGGTCTGCAAGTCCCAGTCTGGTGATGGGATTATGGCAAACAAATGAGCACCCCATCACCACTGTCGCTGCCGGCCCGAGTGTGGCGTCGTCGGTGTGCGCCCCGCTGGACCCTCCGAGCCGCAGAATGTGGTACGCGGGGAGCGGTTGTCAGAATAAATGAGAATTTGGTCTGTGTGCACTAATATTTTGGATTTGGTTAGCTGGGGTCTGTGTCTGCCGGTTGCCTTCAGGGGAGCAGGCAGAGGCTGGGAGGCCTGTGGCCGGTGGGAAGGCAGCCTCTGGCCTCGTGTCCACTGGGAAGAGCTCTGGCGGGGAGGTGTGGTTCGCGTTGACCGGCAGCTATGGGCGTTGGTCCGGTAGCCGCCAGGCCAGCCCTAGCATCTCAGCCACGCAGGACGGCGTGCGGCTGCTTTTCCCGGGCAAGCCCTGGGCCCTGCTGCTGAGCCGAGCGGCACACCGGAGGAAGGGCGCCTGCGAGGCCCCTTGGGAGGCAGTGCGCTCCTCACCTGGCAACCCTAGGCCTCCGGGTGCCGCTGCGTTCCCTTCAGGCTGTAGTGAGTCCTCGGGGCCTGCGTGGGCCTGCCCACTGCAGACACGGAGACGGTGTGAGGCCGTGCTCGCTGGGTGCCTGAGACGGCAGGTGTGGAGAACGGCTGGGAGAAGGCTGCTCTTGCTTTGGAGAGAAAAGCAGTTGCAGCACCAAGCTGATGGGCGCTGAGGTGGGAATGGCCGGGGAGCCTGAGGTCTTGGGTGCTTTCCATCGATTTCAGCACCAGGCCTGAGATGGGGACACGAAGGACGGGAACCTAGACCTTTCTGGGGTCATTTGAAGTGAAACAGCAGAGAAATGTTTTCCCGTTGGTGCTTGTGACCTCAGTGGGTACGGAACCTTCTGGAGTCCTGCGGGACCCATGTCATCCTGGACCTGAGCATTAGAGACCTTAGGGTATTTGGCGCGTGGACATCTGAAGTGGCCACTGGTGGCTGCAGCCAGTAAATGCCGTTAGCCACACGCACCGAGACACACACCAGTTTTCCTCTTGGCACTTCCTGGAAATAACACTCCTTCAAGACTGTTGGCCTGAATCCCTTGTGACGTCCACGTGGGGTGGCCAGGGAGGACACACGACCCCTGCACTGTGGTCTGCTCCCTCCCGCGGGACCTGCTGCCCAGCGGTTGCACCGCTGTGTGTGTATCCGGGTCGGCCTTCCTTCCGCCAGGAGCCTCCAGACCCTGAGCCCACACTGCCTGGGAAGAGTGACGGGCCAGCTGCCCTGCGGTGAGCCCCCGCAGGGAAGCCTCGTCCAGGGCCACTGCCACGTGTGGCGGCCGACTCCCGCGGTAGCCGCTGCCGCTTCCTGAGGGACGGGCTCCCGGGAACCCTCAGGGCCTCCGCGTAGTCCCCCACCTGGCCGGGGCAGCCTCATCGACATGGGGCTCGGCAAGAGGCCAAGGGGAGGTGTCTGGGGCCCGTGAGGTCTTCTGGGCCATGGCTGCGTCTGAGCTGGGTCAGCGTGGTGTTGGGGGGGACCGTACAGCTGGACGTCCAAGCTTCCGGTCTCATCTCACCACTTGGTTTCAACTAGTGCCTTGCAGGTCACAGGCCTAGCCCGTCCCAGCGGCTGCAGGGCGCATGTGACACCTGACCATGGCCCGAGCAGAGGCCCGGCGTGTGTCTCCGTGTCCGCTGAGAGAGAGGGTTCCTTGCCGGAGGGCAGCATGGTGGCTCGAGGCGCTCGGGCTGAAGATCTTAGGCCCCGTGGGCCTCTGGCTTTGTCGAGACACTGCTGGCTCCCGGCCCACTAACGTGTGTGCCCTCCCCGCAGGTGTACGTCGGCGAGCTGCCGCAGGACTTCCTCCGCATCACGCCCACGGCTGCGCAGCAACAGGTGCAGCTGGACGCTCAGACCGCCCAGCAGCTGCAGTACGGAGGGGCGGTGGGCACCGTGGGCCGCCTCAGCATCACCGTGGTGCAGGTGCGCGCCTCCCCGGGACCTGCCCGGGGCGGGGGGCAGGCGGGGGGCTGCTGGGCCAGTTTCCATGGGGACAACGGCTTTTCTGCTTCGTTCTTCTCTGAAACATTTGATAAAAAACGAAAGATACTGATGACTCTCCAGGCTTCCACCAGAAATAGCAGAAATAACTGGTGAGGGGTGTAGATGGGCAGTGGCCTGTGCCGGGCACTGTGTCTCATTCTCGTGCCTCTCCTGGCCCTCGCGGCGGCTGGGAGGTGGGGCCTGAGGGGAGGCCCAGCTGCTGAATGGACCCCCAGGAGAGCCAAAGGCGTGGTCAGGAGCTAAGGTGGTTTTGGTCGCCATGGCTTTCTGTGAGACCAGGAAGAAAGGGGAGTCATTGGGAGGCAGGCAGAGTCACAGGCCTCACAGATACCGTGGGTCTTAAGGGGACAGCATCTCAGACACCTGGCCACACTCGGGGTGATGGGGTCCCCGCAGATACTCAGTGTTCTGAAAGTTCACCCTCTCACACACCCACACGAGCAGCCCGTCTGCGCCCTCATCGTCCTCCCAGCCCCGTTTAGCTGCTGGGCCTCTCAGTGTGGCCCGTGGCTTCCCACTTCCTTTGTGATAAGTCTTTGTTCCCTGGTCTGCTGGGGGTGGGGGGGCTCCGTGCTTCTTGGCCACCCTCCCCCTTTGCCCTGGTGGTTCCTGCCAATGGAGTGCCCTGCCTCTCCCCTCCCTGCCCCGCTTCTCCCCTCCCTGCCTCCCAGGCCAACTCTCAGCTCACCTGCAGATGGAAACGGCCATGCCATGGCCCACGGGGCCTCTTCCTGGTGCCCCGTAGGTGTGTCATCTGCTGCCTTTGTACGGGTGCACGTGCAGTGCGGGGTCAGGACAGGGTCCATTTGGTTCGGGGTTTGACCTTGTGTCTCTGTGACAGCTGGCGGTGTGGAACAGCACGTTGCTTCCACCGGTCTTCACCCGTGTTCCACTGGGGCTGGGCTCTGGCCCAGGACAGCCTGCCTGTCGCCTCCTCTGCAGCCCCTTCCGAGGGGACGCTGGAGAAGGAGCTGTTCGCGTGCTGCCACGGCTCCCTCCACTTGAGCAGGGACCTTGGGCACCCAGTGCCCAGGAGCATAGTGGCGGTCCCCTGGGAACCGCAGGGATTGGTGACGCGAAGGGGGCGGGCAGCGTAGGCGAGCATGTGTCTTTCACTCTGACAGCAGCCTTGTCTGCCCTAACGCTGGCTGTGGTTATTTCAGGCCAAGCTGGCGAAGAATTACGGCATGACCCGCATGGACCCGTACTGCCGACTGCGCCTGGGCTACGCGGTGTACGAGACGCCCACTGCCCACAACGGCGCCAAGAATCCTCGCTGGAATAAAGTCATCCAGTGCACCGTGCCCCCAGGTGTGGACTCCTTCTACCTGGAGATCTTCGACGAGGTGAGAGGGCCGCCCGCCCCGCAGGCCCAGCAGGTGTGGGCCTGCCCAGATGGGGTTGCTGTTGCTTTGGTGACCGGCATCCTGGTGTCCTCAGCTCCGTGCATGGCGCACTGCCCATGCAGAGCCCTTGACCAGTTATGAGCGGAAATAGCATCCCCAGGGCTGGGGACACCAGGCACTCTGAGGAGACAGTGTGGACTGTCGTCGTCGTCCGTCCCCCGCCCCGTTCCCCCCCCGCACATCCCCAAACCAAAGGTACGGAGGCCAGCTCTTAGGATCAGATTGGATGTAAAGTGACTCAGACCCCACGCTGGGTGCAGTGGGCTTCTTGGGCAAGTTGCCAGCCCCCAGGCATCCCTGGAGGGTCAGGTAGAGGCTGTGGGGCTCCTCTTGCGCCTGGTCCTCTGGGCACCTGTGCAGCAGCCCAGCCCTCCCTGGCCGGCCAGGCAGCCCCAGGGGCTTGGTTGGCAGGATGAGAGGTCGGAGGGCTGGGGGTTGGACAGCAGGGCCCGGAGGTGTGCCCCCACCCGGTGCGGTGCCCTCTGCCCTCTCTTTTGCCTTCGAGGTTCCTCCCTTCTACACCTCCTCTCCCTTTGCTTAGCACATGGGGGTAGAAGGGAGGGCCTGCTTAGCAGAGAGAGGGCTGCCTTCCCTCCATCTGTGCCCTCTAGGCTTTTGACCTGCAGGGGATCCCAAGAGTGTGGGCAGAGGCCAGACTGCAGCTGTCCAGGTGCTGGCGGAGGCCCTCCTGGCCTGTTGGGGATGAGGATGGGGTACTGTGGGGGGGCAGCCAGGCCTGAGGGGGTGGGGGCACCCAAGGGGAATGAGGCGCCAGGGGTGGGCCCTCGGGATGGCGGCAGCACCCATGCCACACTGTATCCCTCAGCGGGCCTTCTCCATGGACGACCGCATCGCCTGGACGCACGTCACCATTCCTGAGTCCCTGAAGCAGGGCAAGGTGGAGGACGAGTGGTACAGCCTGAGCGGCCGGCAGGGAGATGACAAGGAGGGCATGATCAACCTGGTCATGTCCTACACGGTACGGTGGGGCAGGAAGGCGGACTGGGGGGCAGCCTCGGCTCTGTGGAGCTGTCTGTCCCCGAGGGACTGGGACCTGGGTGCATGCTGGTGGGAGGGGCAGCATGCTGTGGTGGCCTGGCCTGTCCCTCGGGGTACGGCCTCCTTCGTGGCCAGAGAGGGCCTGCCGCATGGTTGGGGGGGTTCTCAGAACCACATGGGATTTAAGGAAGCAGCCGCTGGCCCTCTGGCCCTCACATCTCTGGCTCCTGCCAGCCCCGTGGCCCACAGCCCGCTGCTCTTGGGGCACGTGGGGTTCTGGGACCTTTGTGTCACCGCGGCGGTGGTGGTATCCCTGCTGTCTTAACTCTGCCTGGAAGAAGTTCCCTGCAGGTGTCCCAGCCCCATGGAGATTCCTTCCCTCTCTTTAGCCCTGGGCTGCTTGAAAGCAAGTCCCAGTATCTGTGTGATTTTACTCATAGCCATTCCATGACATAACCGCTGTTCCTCCGTGAACTCCCGACTCTGACGGCGTTCACTGAGCGGCTGGCATTCTAGAGGCAGTCGGGAAGCGTTGCACATGTGGGTCCTGAAAGCACTTGTTTGCTCGTGGGACCACGTTCCCTTCTGACCCCGTGTCAGTCGGCCAGGGCTCTGGAACAGCCCGTGTAGCCGAGCCACTCGCCCCGGCCCTCCATCAGGACGGTGTTGGCTGTCCGTTTCCCTGTGTGCTGGGTTCCCCTGTGACCCTGTGATCGTCTTCCGTGTGTTGCAGTCGCTGCCGGCCACTGTGATGATGCCACCTCAGCCTGTGGTCCTGATGCCCACCGTGTACCAGCAGGGCGTCGGCTACGTGCCCATCACAGGTGTGTGCCCCTGCCCCCCCCCCCCCCCCCCCCCCCCCCCCCCCCCCCCCCGCCGGCGCCGTCCTCGGGGCTCGCAGCGCAGCGGTCTGGGTCACGGAAGCCGTCCTGACCTGAGGGGCTGCTCTGAGGCTTGAAGTACTTTATGGGTCTGTAGGATATAGGACTGTTTTCCCCCAGACCGTGGGCGAGTTGAACTTTAATGGAGGCACAGAAACGGAATGTCTGAACGTGTTAGTGTGTGAGTCATCCTCGCGAAATACCCTGCACGGTGGGGTCAAGCGAGCCACGTGCCCCGCCGTTCCCGGCCTGTGGCATTTATGTCTGTGACACAAAGTAGCAGTCTGTGACAGCAGCTGGGTTGCTTTCACGTCTTTGAGTTTTCAAACGTGACCGGCAGCCGTCGGTTTCCTTCTGCTCCGGCTGCCACGGTAACTGGACTCCAGCAGCTCCCGCCGCCCCCAGCCGGGAAGCCAGCCGAGCGGCTGAGCCGGCACGCGGGCCCTGCAGGGCTGTGATCTCCGAGAGCTGGGAGGCGGAGGAGCCCCGGGTGCCAGCGGACTCTGCACGGTGGCCGGGTCGTCTCACTGTACCAAGGGGCCGGATGCTACGGGGGCGCAGGGGCTCTGCTGCCTCAGGGCCGGGGCAGTGTGGCTGCCCTGCGGTTTCCACGTACCAGAGAAGCGAGGCCTCATCGTGGCGCAGTGGCCTTGGGCTGACCTTCAGCCCTGAGCCTAGACACCCCCTGCGAGGAAGTGCGCGGGGCGGGGAGGCTGTGCCTGCGTCCAGGGTGCCCACACGGGCTCGGGACTTGGGCAGAGAGCCGCGGACTCCTGGTTTCTACAGGACGCCGCCCAGCAGACATGGAAGATGGGGTGAACCCTGGTCGGGAGGGACAGAACCAGTCAGCAGGACGTGGCCTTGGTGGCCCGGGAGCTCTGGAGCGGTCCGGACACGTTCTCAGAATCGAGGGACGTCTCACTAAGCAGGAGGAGGGAACCTCGGCAGAGACCCTGAAGCTCAGGAAAACCAAGGGGATGTTCTTGGCCTGGGAAGCGCACTGCGTGGGGAGAACGCTCCCTCCTGTGTGAGCCGGCCCGCAGCTGGGCACCTCCCTCACCTCGGGAGGGGGCTCCGCTTTGTGCTGCGTCCTCGCAGGACCTTCTCCTGGGCTCTCCCTGGGCCCTCCCTGCCTCTTCGTGCAGTGGTTTCAGGGTCTGTGTGAGATTGGGCTTTGATTGCCCACCCTTGGAGGTTTGAGGAGGAGCCGACGCCTCTCGGGCGAACAGGTGAGGAAGGTCTGCCCTCTGTTCTGTAGGCCAAAGTCCAGAATCCGGGTGTGGGGGGCCACGCTCCCTAGAGGCTCAGGGACCCTTCCTGCTGCACCGCAGCCTCGGCCCCCGCGGTCATGAGGCCCCTCCTGGGGGTCTGTGCGTGTGGTCCAGGCGCCCCTCTCATCTGGGCCCGGCCCCAGGCGGCCCGGCTTCCCCCAGTTTCCAGGTGAGGTGTCACCACACGTCTTTCCGGGGGCACCCTAGCCGCAGCGTCGCCGCACCGGGGCCCACGTGGGTAACGAGAAGCCCACTCTGTCAGGAGACATGTTTTTCTTGTTCCTTAGCATGCTCTGTAAATGCCTTTCAAGTTTGTCCTAAATGTGTATTCTGAGAAGAGAGAGTTCTGTATAAACGGCGAGTTGGAACTCCTCTTGGATGCACATCTGTAAGCTTTGGGACAGTCACTTGCTCGCAGGAAGCAGCCAGGGAGAGGAAGGAGCTTTTCCCTGGACCGTGAGGCCGAGCCCGCAGCTCCAGCGACTTTCCTACAAACAGGGACCTGGGCCCACCACCGTGTTCGTGGGAGGCTTGTGCTGCAGTCGTGTTTGCTGGGAACAGCTTCCGTCCTTACCTTCATTGAGACGTGCACGTGTGTGTGAGTAGTGGCGTGTGCGTAGGCGTGCATGTACACACGTGTGACCCGCAGTATGGGGGGGTGCGCGTGCGTGTGTGCGTTCGTCTGCAGACCCTGCTCCCGCGGAAGGTGCGGCCCCCAGCAGGGGGTCCCACAGGGAGTTAACCCTGGGGTGGAGGGGTGAGAGCCGTTGCGAAGCGTGCGGCGGATCTGCGCGCCGAGCAGTGCATGGACGTCCCGGTGGCGTGGAGCCTGTGTGTGGCGGTCGGCTCTGCCCACGAGAGGGTGAAGGGTGCCGCCAGTGGGGGAAAGCCCTGCAGCTGCAGTTCTGCCCCGTGATTCTGCCCGGCCTGCAGACCGCCGACTGGACGGTCGGGCTCTCGGCGTCTCACCACCTTGGTCTGTGAGAGGAGATGCTCTGGGTGCGCGCCTGGCTGGTGGGTTTCCCGTGCTGGTCGGCATTGGAGGGACCCACGTGCTGCTCAGCCTGGCCCACCGTCGCCAGCTGGCATGGGGCCGTTCGGGCCTCCCGTCCCGTGTGCTGCTCCTTCTGTGACAGAGAACTGTTTTGTGGCCTGCGGTCAGTGAACGTGGGTCTCTGTGGTACCATCCGGGAGTTTGATGGGACCACAGCGCTCGCAGCCGTCCGGGCTCTGAGAGGGGAGCACGGAGGGCCCGGACTTGTGCCCGGGGCTGCGGGTGGGGGGCACACGTCTCTGCTCCCAGGGCCGGCGCCCAGCGTGGGTGCTGGCTCCCTGAACCGCATCTTGTGCTTGCAGGTGTGCCCGCGGTGTGCAGCCCCGGCGTGGTGCCCGTGGCCCTGCCGCCAGCAGCCGTGAGCGCCCAGCCCCGCTGCAGCGAGGAGGACCTGAGAGCCATCCAGGACATGTTCCCCAACATGGACCGGGAGGTGATCCGCTCCGTGCTGGAAGCCCAGAGAGGGGACAGGGACGCAGCCATCAACTCCCTGCTCCAGATGGGCGAGGAGTCCTAGAGCCCTGGCGCCCCGTTGCCTTGGCCCCCCCACGTGCCGGCCCGGCCCCCCCATTCCTGTGAAGGAGCCCCGTGTAGCCTTTTCTCGGACGTCTGTAGTCCTCGTCCTCCCCCTCGTGTGGGATGCATGTGGGTGGGTGGTCCCCGGATGCCGAGCCCAGCGTCGCTCAGGCGCGGGTGTGGGTGGAGCACAAGGGCCATGTCCCCTGTCCGCACGTTCGCCCTCCCGCCGCTTGGGGACGTGTGTCTTCAAGTGCCGTGTGCTTCTCCTCCGCACGCTGTCCCGAGAACGCTCTCCACGAGCTCCTCCCTCCGCCTGCGCTTTAGAAAGTGCCGCCATCCTCCGGGCTGCGTAACGGCATGCAGTCGTCTTCTGTCACCGGGGTAGACCTGTTATTTCAGGCACGTAGAACATTAACAGCTGTTTCGGGGTTATTTTTACAACTCTCAACCTTACGATTCCCATCTTCCCACGGATGTTCCTTGTGTGCGGTTCTGGGCTGCTCACCGGTGTCCTGGGCGGGCCGACTTCCGTGTTGCCGGTCCGCCGGCACGGTCCGCACGGATGCAGAGCGCACCGGGCCCGGGGTGCGCCGAGCTCAGCAGGCCACCCGCCGGCTCTGGAGCGGGGCCGTCCTGGGCCCCAGAGGCCCCGTGATGCCTTTCCCTGCTGTGTCTCACGCCAACTCCGAGGGGTTGCCGCTCTTCCCTAACCAGCTCTTGGAGCAGAACGTTAAAACTGGGGGTGAGAAATGTTAGGTCCAGCGCTTTGTATTTGTTTATTAAAGGGTGTTTAGGAACTGTTGGCTTACTACTGATGTTGATTTTAGTAAACGCTCTACCAGTTCTGCGAATTCACTTCGGGTGAAGTAAGTGGCCTTCTGGCGCATGTTCGAGTCCTCCCGGGAGGCAGGAGGGGCGTGTGCCGCGCCGTGGCCCCTGGCCTGGGACAGCTGGGGGGCGCCTCGTGAAAATCAGCGCGAGCGGTTTCTCGAGTGCTGCTTGCGGCCCGCGCGCAGTACACTTGTGTTTGGAGACGGAGTCTTTCCACACCCGCAACAGCGCGGCTGCGGGGTCGGCCCGAGGGAGGAGCCCGTTCCGCCCTCCCCCTGCACAGGGCTGTTGGAGGATGCTGCAGCGGCAGGCGCCGGGTGGTCAGGGATGTGTGAGTGAAAGGCTGAAGGCACACGTGCCGGCGGCCCAGTGAGCGCACCAGCCAGGCTTCTCGGTGAAGACGGCCGCGGGCTCTGGCGCAGGAGCTCCGGGGGCAGACAGTTTGGAGCCACACAGGTTTCTCCCCAGAAGCATCGGGCAGGCCTGCAGCGCTCCCCTGTGGGGACGACCTGATAGACGCCCAGGGGCCCCGGGCTGCTTCCCACCTCCCTGTTGCGGGGCCATCCGGGCTCTCCTTGTGGGGACAGGCACAGAGCTGCAGGCAGCTGTGTCGGGAGAGGGACTCCAGGCCTGTCACTTGTGCTCCCCTTGTGAACACTGCCGTCGGGAGAGCCACGCTCTGCAGGGCCTTCCCTGGTTGTGTTAGGCCTTCTTTCCTTGTGCAGTCCCTGCGGTCCTGCTTATGGGCTCATGGCCCGTGGCAGCCTGCTGTTCCCACGGCAGTTCCTCTGGGACAGGCTGATGACCCAGCCGCAGTGTGGCCGCCACGAACTCCCGCGAGCCAGCTGTGCGGGGCACTGTGCCCCCTAGCCCCCTGCACGGCCAGGTGGCAGACCCTGGGGCCTCCGGGAGCTGGTCAGTGGCCTTTCTTCCAGATGCAGCCTGCCCCCCGCCCACGCCGTCAGCCGGGACAGAAGGTTGGTGTGTGCCCGGGATGCCTCCCGCCTCCCCTCCTGCCTTTCGGAGGAGGTGCCTCTCCCCTTGCCGGCGCCTCGAGCCGCAGCCCTGCGTGCTGGGGGGGTGATTCTCAGAGCTCTGTGTTCCCGATGCTTCTGTCGGGTCTGGTGTCAGGATTTATCTTTGATTGTAAAGTATATTTTTGCTTTTCGGCCGTCTAATTTAATACATGGTATCTTTAAAAGTAGAGAATTAAACTTCTTCAATGAAACTTTACCATTTTTGTTCCTGAGTGGTTTTTAACTTAGCTGAGCATTCACTCGCTGACGAACTGCAGGTTGGTCATGTGAGCAGAGGTGAAACTGAAATACTTACACCAAGCATGAGGTTTTGTTTCTGATTAGAATGGCGGAGGGAGGCCCTGGGTGGCTCGGTTGGTGAGGCGCCGGCCTTCGGCTCAGGTCGTGATCCTGAGTCCTGGGATGGAGCCCTGCCTCGGGCTCCCTGCTCTCCCCGCCATGTGCTCTCTCTTTTTCAAATAAATGAAATCTTTTTGTAAAAAATGACAGAAGGCTCAGGGCTGCGGTGTGAGTTCTGTCAACCTGTTTGCCCCGCGTGCAGCATGCTCCACGACCCCGCTCCTGTGGCGCAGGCGTGCCCGAGGGCTGCAGGCACGGTGTCCTGGCCTGGAGCCAGCAGGGGAGGCAGCTGCGGGCCCCCAGCCTACCCCCGAGGTGGGCTGTGTCCTGCACGCCGCTTGCTGCTGCTCACTGTGTGTTGCCACGAATGAGGTGGGTTTTTTAGCATTTTTATTTTTGCAAGAGAGCGTGAGCACGAGCAGGGGGAGAGGCTGAGCCAGAAGGAGAAGTAGGCTCCCCCTGAGCAGAGAGCCCAATGCAGAACTCGATCCCAGGACCCTGGGAGCATGACCTGAGCTGAAGGCAGAGGCTTCACAGGCTGAGCCCCCCAGGTGCCCTGGCCGTGAATGTCTTTGCCCAAAGCAGCAGGGGAAAGCACGTGTGCTCCAGCCGACGTGAGGGAGGGGCCGGGGCGCACTCCCCTTCTGCATGTCCGGAGAGAGTGCTCGGAACGCTGGGGAGGCGCGCCCCTGGGCAGAGCTGAGCTCTGAGGAGTTCCCTGGGTGGGTGCGGGGGCTGCACGGGGCATCAGCGCAGGGTGGGGGGGGTCCATCCATCTGCTTAGCGCGTCCCCAGACATGTTTGCAAAGGGCCAGGGTGCTGGGCACGAGCTGACCTGGTTCTGCTCTCACAGCCTCGTGCGTGGCTCCCGGTGAGGGCCGGCGTCCAGCTGGCTGCGAGGGTGAGCTCGATGGAAAGCACCCACCGCACAAGGGGACAGGCCGTGGCCCAGAAAGCCCTGAGGGGAGAAAGCTGTCGGGTTGGTGGAAACAAAAGCACGTTTCTTTCCGGAGGCACACAGCGTCGGCTCAGCCTCAGACTCGTGCACACGTGGCTTTGTGCATGCCGGGGGCGGACGGTCCGGTCCGCGTGAGCAGAGAGCGGCCACGGTGTCAGACGCCGCTGAGTGCCACACAGGGACTTAAAATGTGAAAACAGGACAAAACAAAGAGCAGGGATTAGGAGGCTGTGCACAAGATGGGACGGAACCGGACGTCTGGCCGTGCAGACGCGGCCCCTGGAGTGCAGTGGCAGACCGGGCACTGCCCAGGAGACCATGGCCCCAGGGAGCCAAGGAGCGGGCAGGGGGGACGCTTGAGTCGGTTCAGGAGTCCCAGTGAGCTGCACATTGTACATGCATCTCCTGTGTGACCCGTGTCTGTACCAGCTGGGAAACACGAGTGTGTGACACTGGGCACACGGGTTCTAGTTCAGGGAGGGCGCGAGACGCTGGCTCGCTCCGAGGGGCCCTCCTTCGTGTGTGCTGCCCTGGGAGCCCGGCCTGAGCCCTCTGGTCCCCTCCTCAGCACCCACAGAGGTCGTTCGGGTGGGCCCCCAACTTCCCAGAGCCAGGCCAGCAGCACGGTCACACGCTGGCCCCGGCCTCCGTGCTGCTGCCCAGAACACGTCCTCGGAGCTGTGTGGGCGCGTGGCGCTCGCCCTTGTCACTGCTCATCGTCAGGGTGGGTGAAGGCTCCTGGCTCGGCCGCCGTCGGCCCCTGTCCGCTCTCTGCTCTGGCTCTTCCGTTGGCTCCTCGGGGTTACCTGTAGACGTGCTGCTATCCTCTGAGAGCACGCGGGCAGGGGCTCACCGCTCCGGAGGCTGGACGTCCCCTCCATGTCCTCGTGTGGCGGGAGGGGTGGGGCGGCTCCCCGGGCCCCTCTATAAAGCACCCGTCCCGCCATGGGGACTTCCCTGCCAGCGGCCACACATGCACACACCATCACGCATACGAAGTCGGGGACTCATTCAGTCCAGGCAGATGGCTCTTCGTCCTCCTTGCCTGTGCCCTGCCCCCACACCCCTCGCGTCCCTCTCACCCCTCGTGCCCCTGCGTCCCTCGTGCCTCCACACAAGCAAGAGAAGAGGTCTGAGAACAAGCAGACCCTCCTGCCCAGGAGCCAGGAATGAGGCTGGGCCTCCAGCCGAGCTGCTCGCCCCACGCCCTGGGGCCCTGCAGGTGCACATCGTGGGGCCCGGGGCAGAGATGCGGGAGGACTCTTCCGCTTACCGTCCAGGGGACCAGGACGGCTCTGACACAGACCGCTAGCAGCCAAAGGGGCTGAGCCGGGGTGTGGACTGGAGCGTGTGATCGCAGCCCCCCCCCAGGAGCTCTGCTGTGCTGGGCACAGCCCCGAGGGCTTGGGGTCCCGGGGAGAAGGTGAAGCTGGAGGGCAGCCAGGAGAGGATGTCTGGGACGCGGTGGGGTATGTGTGCTGAGGGAGGACTGAGGGTGCAGGGGCGGGGGGAGGCCCGCTCTCACCTCTGCATGCTCCTGTGTCTGCCTCTGGGAGTCGCATCCTTCACGTGCTCAGAACTTGCAGCCCTGTCCTGCTTGGGTCCCGGCTGGAGCCCGTCCACTTCCCCCCAGCCACTGCTGGTGAGCCCCAGCCCAGGGCCTTCGCACGGACGCTGACCCCCTGCTGGCGTCTCCTGAATGCCCCTCCTTGAGCAGCTTCCCTGGCCACCCTGGCAGCGCCTGCTTCTCCTCACCCCTACACCCTCTGAACGGACACACATCGTCCTTTATCTTCTCGCCGTCTTTGTGCAGATGCTGGCTTGCCTGGGGACTTGGGAGAGAGGGCTCTGTGGCTCAGTTCCTCTGGGCCCCGTCTGCATGCGGACAAAGGGACGGAGGGCTCAGGTCCCAGCCTCGTGCCCGCTGTGGCCCCGGCATGACCCGGAAGCCCCTTCAGTCGCCTCTGGGGTGCGAGGGCACGGGGCGCCCAGTGTTTGGGACACACAGGCCCCGGTGCTGAGGGAGCCGAGATGTTGTCATGACCTCTTCGATCTTTACTTTCAAAAATAATCCCAAAGCCTTTGTGAGCTGTTTCTGAAGAGCAGTCTTTGTGGGAGAAAACGCACCTGCGGGTTTTACGCGAGGCTTGAGGTGCTCAGTCTGGGGCTGTGCTGCTCCCCACCGGCGAGGCCCCCAGGAGGAAACGCCGTGGGGAGGACGTGTGCGGTCTGGACCCGCGGGGTGCGGCCGGCTCCCCAGCTCCTGGCCCGCGGCCCGCTTGACCGGGATGCAAAATACTGTTTCCACACATGTGATGTTGTCACGGAGAAAACCACCTTCGATGCCCAGTCGCTGTAAGGTGAGCCCGAATTAAAGCAGCGAACCTCACTTACGAAGGTGCCAAGGTGAGCGCTGCGGGCCTTACGATGCGGCCTCGCTGGGCGTGGGGCATGCCGGCTGTCTCCCCCTTGACGCGTGAGCCTGGCTTGCCGTGGCCCCGTGGGCGTGGGCGTTCCTGGGGGGGAGCAAGCGCCGCCGCGACGAGTGGACAGCATGTGGGCCTCACGCCCGGGCCGGCCTGGTCCTGGGCCGGTGGGCTCCTCCCACGCAGGATGGACCACCCCTGGCAGCGGCGGCACCCCTGGGACTGTGGGTGGGAGCTCTGCCCTCAGAGCTGACGCGCCACGGCGCTCCGTGCCCGAGCTTCCCCCGCCCTGACCTCCGGCCCCGGGCGCCCATCCAGGGAGCAGCTCGCAGGTCACTCAGGCTCCGAGGAAGGTCACTGTGACAAGGGGGTCACTCCCAGCTCTCGCGGTGCCTGCCAGCACCCCCGAGGGTGAAGCCCAGGACGAGTTGTCGAGTGACACGCACACCAGCAGAGTTCTAGAACCGGCTGCGACCCGCCTACACCTGCGCCCTTGGTGAGCCCCACGGGAAGCCCTTGGGGTTGTCCTGGCCTTGGGCGCTGCCTGCAGTGACCCGGCCGTAGGGCTGGCGCCCTCAGCAGCCCCATGCACCCTCGGGCTGAGGGGCCACAGAGCCAGGCGCAGGAAGGGGGCAGAGTAAGCCCCACACTCAGGGCAGGGCGGGGGATGGGCTGGGGAACTCGGAGCGAGATGAGAGCACGGCGTCCAGGGGCCGAGGCAGCCCCCGTGGGTCGCAGGGTCTCGGGGGCACAGTGGGCAAGACCTGGTGATGCTTCTGAGTCGTTGACCTTGGGGAGAAGGGCTGCTTGCCCACGTGGAGCACATCCAGACTCCCGGCTCCACAGTGGCCCCAGGGACGTGTCCTCCCTCTCCTGCCCAGCAGAGCGGGCACACAGTGCTGCTGCTCACAGAGTCCCTCCCAGGAGAGCCCGTCAGGGAGTCCTGTCTGGCACCGTCCCCCCGGCGCAGACCCAGGCCTCCAGGGGCATGTCCCTCGGCGGCTCATGGCCGGCCGTCTCTTAGATGAGGTGCAGCACGGCCCCAGACTGAGCCCTGTTTGGGAAAACAGACTGCAGCCCTCTTGAGAGACAACAGGATACAGCAAGTTAGGGTTATTAGGTTGATTGGGAACATCGCCGTTGAAAACAGCCCTCAAAATGCTAATAATAGATGTTTAAAAATTCTTTCTGAAATGTTTGAAAATATGAGAACCAAAAGTGGGACCTCGGAGAGATGCTTCTGACAAGTCTGAGCCATTCGGGCAGCTCCGCGGGGTGGAGGGGTGGACAGTGTTCGTGGATTGAAGCGATGTGTACAGATGTTGGTTTGTCTCACGGTCATTTCCCTCGACATGATGTCCTTCCCTTCACGTCCTGCATTTGGTTGTTTGTGAGACTTGGGAAGTTGATTCTAAGCGTATGGATGTCCAGAAGGCTAAGACGAGTCAAGGATTCTTGTCAAAGAAAGATAAGGTGGGAAGCCTTCCTCAGGTAGAAACCAAGACCATAGGGACCGTCGTCTGGATTAAAATGACAGACAGCCCAGTGGACCCGAGCAGGGACCAGAGTGCAGGGTGACAGGGAGGGACAGTTAGCCAGACACAGAACAAGTGAGATCAGGCCCCTGCTTTGTGACCACCTCCAAACATCAGTTCTGGGCAGAATCAAATTGTAAAGGCAGGAAGATTCCGGAAGGTGGGGGAGCAGGAAGGTCCATGAGGAGAGAACCTATCTCCCCACCTCACAACAGCTGCCCAGGCAGAATCTGATGGACCTGTTTCGAAACCTGGAGTCTGTTGAAGGCTTGTAGCTTTCAGAGGGAATGCTCGGAGAGTAAGCCACAGTCCGTCTCGGTCCGTGTTAGCTGTCCCAGCAGCAGCCACCCAGGCCCTGGGAAGGCAGTCACGCCCAAGCTCCTGAAGCGGCCCACAGCTGTGGGAGCAGGGTGGGCAAAAAGGACCCTGCCCTCCAAATTTTGAGGGTCTGTGCTCAGAGGTGCAAACAAAAAAAACAACTAACCCTGGGGAAGGGGGAGAATTGTATTTCTAAGGTTACCCCATTATTCAACCCAGGTGTCCAGCGTTCAATAAGAAAATCAGAAGGCGGGGCCGCCTGGGTGTCTCAGTCCATTGATCTCAGCGTCATGGGATCGAGGCCCACGTCAGGCTCTCTGCTCATCAGGGAGTCTGCGTCTCCTTATCACTCTCCCTTTGTGCTACTCTCTCTCTACCTGTCTCTCAAATAAGGGAATTTAAAAAATCGCAAGGCATACAAAGAAACCAGAAAGTGTGGTTTATAAAATGGAAAAAAAAAAATCAATGAAACTCTCTCCAAAAAAAGACCTGATTTCAGATACGCTAAACAAAGACTAAAACAACTGAAAGAGGTTGTCAAGAAAGTCAAGGAAAACCATGTATGAACAAAATGAAAATACTGATAAACCGATGGGAATCGTCACAAGAAACCAAAAAGAAACTCTGGAGCTAAAAAGTACAATAACTGAAATGAAAAATTCACTAGAAGGGATCCAAGACAGACTTGTGAAGACAACAGAAAAAAAATAGTGAACTTGAAGATAGGACAGAGGAAATGATAAAGTCCAAGGAAAAGCAAAAAGATGGAAGAGGTCCTAAGGGACCTGTGGGACACCAGCAGGCAGACCAATATATGCATTGTGGGAGTCCCAGAAGGTGAAGAGAGAGAAAGGGGCAAAGAGAATACTTGAAGAAATAATGCCTGGAAAGTCCCAAAGTTGAGGAAAGACATGAATATCAACAACAGTTTGTAACTGAAGTTTTTGTTTCCTGCATGATTTAAGAGGCTAATACATTTAAAGAAAAAATATTAGCGTAAAGTCTAGTATTACTCTAACTTTCGTTTGTAACTCCAAATCTTGCTTTCTACAAAACTGAAGAAACTAATGCATTGTGAGAGTTATTTATATCTGGGGCACATGATGTATGAAGATGTGACTCTGTGATGTCGACAACCAAAAGGAGGTAGGGATGAAGCTGCAGAGAAGGGTTTTCATATGTTACTGAAGCGAAGCTTGCATAAATGCAAATTAGAGCGTTATAACTTTAGCAGCTAAATGTCGTCCCCATGGTCACCACAAAGAAATCTCCAGAGACCATATGCAAAGGGAGCTGAGGTGTTTACATATCTCACTACAGAGAATCAACTAAACACAGAAGAGAGTAGTGCAGGAAACAAGGGACAAAACCAAAACCAAAACCGTAAGGCATACAGAAGACAGATGTCACAGTGAGAGAAGTTGCACCTTATCAGTAAATACTCTATAAATGGATGAAGCTCTTCAAAAGACAAGGTTGGCAGAATGGATAGAAGCATGGCCCAGCTGTGTGCTGTCTATGAGAAACTCACTTTATTTTATTTTCTTGAGAATCTTGCTTTAGATCCAAAGATGTAAGCAGGTGGAAGGGGAGAGGATGGAAAACACCTTCCATGCAAATAGGAACCAAAAGAGAACAGGAGTGGCTTTAGTAACATCAGACCAAAATAGAGTTTAAATTTTTAAAATTGACAAGACAGAGAAGGACATTATATATTACTAAAAGGTTTGATACAGCAAAAGCGTACAGGAATTATAAACAGTCTTGTCCCAAATGGCAGACTATATGAAGCAAAAACTAACAAAATTTAGGGAGAAATAAAGGGTCTTATAAAAATGGTTGGAAACTGAATGACCCACACACAATAGTGGAGAGAACAACCATACAGAAGATAAAGAGACAGAGGACTAACATGACACAGTAAGCCGACCAGATCTAGAGGTGTACACAGAGCACCTACCCAACAACTACACAGCACATTCTTCTCAAGCACACATGTGACATTTTCCAGGAGGGACCATATGTTAGGCAACAAACCAAGTCTTGACAGATTTAAAAAATACCTATCATACAAGCATCTTCTCTGACCACAATGGGATGAAATTGAAAATCAATAAGAAAAGGAAAACTGGAAAATTCACAACATTGTGGAAATAGAGCAACATGTTTTTAGACAACAAATGGGTCAAAGAAGGAATCCAAAAGAAATGAGAAGATACTTAGAGATGAACAGATATGAAAACATAATATATCAAAACTTATGGGACACAGTGAAAATAGTGCTAAGGGAGAAATTTATAGCTATGCACATTTATATTAAAAAACAAGAAAGATCTCAAGCCAGCAATCTAACTTTACAACTTAAGGAACTAGAAAGAGAAGAACTAACTAAACCCAAAGGTAGCAGAAGGAAGGAAATAATAAAGATTAGAGCGAGATCAACAAAATAGGGAATGGAGGAATAATAGGGAAAAAGTTCAAAACCAAAAGTTTGTTCTTTGAAAAGATCAACAATTTGACAGATCTTTAGCTTGATGGACTAAGAAAAAGAGGAAAGTTCAAAGTACTGAAATCATAATGAAAGAGGGACATTACTGGGGTTCTACAGAAACAAAAATGGTTATGAGAGTACAGTGAACAATCATATGTCAACAAATTGGGTAACTAAGATGAAATGGGCAAATTCCTAGAAACACAGAACCTACCAGACTGGATTGCTATATCATTAGTTACTTGTATGCTAACTAACTGGAATTTAAAAAAAAATTTTTTTTTTTGGATTTTATTTATTTGACAGAAAGAAACACAGCCAGAGAGGAAACACAAGCAGGGGGAGTGAGAGAGGGAGAAGCAGGCTTCCCGCCGAGCAGGGAGCCCGATGTGGGACTCGATCCCGGGTCTCCGGGATCATGACCTGAGCCGAAGGCAGTCGCCCAACCAACTGAGCCACCCAGGCGCCCTAACTAACTGGAATTTAAATAAAAACTTAAGACAAAACAAACAAACCTACTAGGACTAAATCACAAGGAAATGGGAACTCTTAATAGATTTATAACTAGCACGGAGATTGAACCAGTGATCAAAATTCTCCCAACAAAGAGAAGCCATAGAGAAGAATCTCAATTCTTCTCAAACTTTTCCAAGAAACTGAAGAGGAGGGAACACTTCCTAACTCATGCTGTGAGGCCAGCATTCCCCTGACAACAAAGTCAGACAAAGACACTCCAAGAAAAGACAACCATAGACCAGTATCTATTATGAGCATTGGTGCAAAAGTCCTCAGTAAAATACTAGCGAGCCAATTCAGAAGCATATCAAAAACTTATACACCATGAGGAAGTGGGGTTTCTTCGTGGAATACAAGGATGGTTCAGCATACACAAATCATCAGTGTAATACACCACAGCGACGGGATGGAGGTGGGAAAACACGTGATCATCTCAACCGAGGCAGAAAAAACATTCAGCAAAATTAAACAGCCTTTCATTATAAAGACACTCAACAAAGCAGGAATAGATGGGAACTACCCCAACCTAATGAAAGTCGTTGTTAACCTTAAAATATAAAACTGCCAGTTATTTTGCCAGCAAAAATGTTTTTATTTGGGAGTAGCGGAGACCTGTAATCCGAGTCAAGCAAGCCACAGCAAAAACAACCATTGGCAAGTCCCCAGAACAGAGGAAAGGAGGCTCTTCTTGAGGGGAAGGTGAGAGTTGGGAGGGACTGCTCATTGGCTGGGCTGTGCTCTCATTGGCTGGGCTGTGCGCGCAATGGTGGGCTGTGCTCTCATTGGCTGGGCTGTGCGCTCATTGGCTGGGCTGTGCGCTCAATGGTGGGCTGTGCTCTCATTGGCTGGGCTGTGCGCTCATTGGCTGGGCTGTGCGCTCATTGGCTGGGCTGTGTGCTCATTGGCTGGACTGTGTGCTCATAGGTGGGCTGTGCTCTCATTGGCTGGGCTGTGCATTCATTGGCTGGGCTGTGCGTTCATTGGCTGGGCTGTGCCTTCATCGGCTGGGCTGTGCTCTCATTGGCTGAGCTGGGCTCTCTGGTTGGGCTGTTACACCTGTAGGGGGAAATTTCCTTTCTCCTGATGGGGTAGTAGAGTAGTATTCACCTGCAAGGCGCCTCTCTTCCTGTTGGATTTGCAATTTATTCTCAGATAAAACACCAAAGCGACAGGTAACCAGAAAAAAAAAATTGAACTTCATAAAAGTTTTAAAATTTTATGCATCAAAAGACACCACCCCAGAGTAAAAATCAACCCACATAATGGTGAAAATACATGCAAATCGTATATCTGATAAGGGAATGTCCAGATGATACTCAACAACAAAAATCTCCAAACCAATTCAAAAATATGCAAAGGACTTGAACATTTTTCCAAAGACAATCTAAGATGGCCAACAAGCATGTGAAAAGATGCTCACATCACTAATTATCGGGAAAGTGCAAATCAAAACTACAGTGAGGTACCACTTCACGCCCACGAGGCTGGCTGTAATAATCATTATTTATTTATTTATTTATTTATTTATTTTTAAAGATTTTATTTATTTGACAGAGAGAAACACAGCTAGAGAGGCAACACAAGCAGGGGGAGTGAGAGAGGGAGAAGCAGGCTTCCCGTGGAGCAGGGAGCCCGATGTGGGGCTCGATCCCCGGTCTCCGGGATCATGACCTGAGCCGAAGGCAGTCGCTTAACCGACTGAGCCACCCAGGCGCCCCAATAATAATTTTTTTAAAGTATGATAAGACCAAGCAAGGTGAGGTAGGAAAATTGGAACCCCCATTCACTACTAGGGATATAAATTCGTTTAGTCACTGTGGAAAGCAGTACAGCGCTTCCTCCAAAAACTAAAATTAGAACAGCCATGCATTCCAGCCGTTTGACCTCTGAGTATGTCCCCCAAAGAATTGAAAGCAGGGTCTTGACGATACCCACGTGTTCCTCGCAGCATTATGAACAGTAGCTGAAATGCAGAAGCAACCCCAGTGACCACGGATAAGTGGACCGTGATCCGTACATACACGGGAAGGAACGGCGCCCAGCTGTAGACAGCGGGAGACTGACCACCTACTCTGTCCCGGAGGGAGATGCAGGACACGCTGGTCTGTGAGCGAGCCGGTCACCACAAGACAAATACCATAGGGGCGCACTCACAGGAGGGACCTAAGGCATCAGAAGCAGAGAGACGGAGAGGGCGTGCCAGGAGCCAGGGGCGGGGCACCGGGGAGTTACTTCCTCCTGGCTGTAGAGCCCCTGTTGTGCGAATTAAAGGGACTGTGGGGCTGGATGGGTGGAGGGACAGACAGCGGTGTGAATGCATTTTCTACCACTAAGCTGTACACTTAAAAACGATTAAGATGGTAAATTTTATGTTATGTATATTTTATACCAGTAAAAAAAAAAAAGGCAAAATTGCCAAGCTTTTAGAAAATAATCCAGAAGGCCCTATCTCTGACCCCAGGGCAGGGAAGATTTTGTGAAAAGGACTAAGAAGCACTAGCCCTGAAAAGAAACACGGAAGGCTCCGATTCATTCAAGCTACCAGCTTCTGCGTGCCTCCTGCTGGCTTCTGAGAGCTGACGCGGGGTTGCTGTGTCTCGCGCACAGCGCCTTGTGAGATGCCCGCGATCTCAGTGCTTGTATGTTGAAAATGCCTTTTTTCATTATCACTCTTAAATGATCAGTTATTTGGGTGTGGGATTCAGTATTCAAGGTCTGTGCCCTCAGCGCCGTGGAGGTGGCCTGCGCGGTCTCCAGGCGCCCGTCCCCGTCTCACCGCAGCGTGGGCACACGGCCCTGTCTCCCCAGCAGCTCCGAGCTTTCTCCACCTTGATGCCCCCGGACCTCACCCCAAGTATCTCTGAGCGGATGACCGTCTTTACCTTCCTTGGCACTCGCCGAGTACTTTCGGTCAAGGGGTCATGCCTTCAGTTCTGAGAGGTCATTGCTGTTACGTGTGGATCCAAATACTGCCCTGAGGTCACAGCCCCTGCTTGCCGTGGGCACACCCCCCAACACCTCCCTTCGTTCAGGGAGGGAACCTGTGGGGTTTGCACATCATTCACTTTCTTGTTTTCTGCTCTTCTATTTTAAAATCTCTTTCTATCTTTGTCATGGTCAATTTTGTGCCTGTGGGGGAAGACATGCCCACTTTTCCATCTGGAAACGAGAAAGCCCTTTTTCTAAAACTATTTCAAGTTTAGCAACTGTTTTGTTTTTATGCCCCGTGTTGGTTTTTATAATTACCTTCTCCAGGGCAACGGGGGAGCCTGGCTTCACTCCTGGCTGAAGCAAGCTTTTCATCGTGACATGCCTCAGTTTCCCCATCTGTAGAGCGGGAGAAATCACTGCACACATTGCGTAGGGCATTGTCAGGACTGGGTGAGAGCTTCCCCTGGTGCACGGGCAGCACCTGGTGTATGCGAACCCTAGTCCGTGGCACGTGACACTCGTGTTAACTTTGGTGAGAGGTACGTGTGTTGAAGGAGGGGCTTGTGCCCGGGAGTGACGGGGACAGGGGGGCTTAGGGGAAGCTGTTGTTTTGCACCTGGGTTCACAAAGACTCAGGTGGGGGCACAGCCTCAGCCCCCAGGGCATCAGACTGTGCGGCTCGGGGTCAGCTTTCCGAAGGCGATCCTAGGAGGGGCGACTAGCCTCATCTGCAGGACCCAGGGTGGCCTGCCCTGCCGGGACCTCGTGAGGTGGGTAGGGAAGGTAGGCAGTGGCCCGAAGAGAGGCCCTCCTCGCCCCGCCCCTGCAGCGCCCCGCCCCAGGCTAGGAACCACACTGAGAGCAGAGAGGTCATGCAACTTGGAGAAGGCGAGAAGACCCTGCCCTGCACCCCCCACCAGCAGCTTCTTTCGGGCACTGCCTTTGCCTCCCCAGCTGGCAGCCGCACCCAGAGCCAGCCCTGCCCACCGGGGGCCACGTCTCACCCTCCCCACCCACTAAGCCAGGGAGCCTTCTGCATCTGAGGGCTGCATATGGTTCTGGGGGCACACCTCCTGTCTGCCACACCCCACACCTGCTCCCCACTTCTTCTGGCTCCCCCCAGCACTACTCACAGAGCTCTCTGGTGAGAAATCCCCGCCCTTGGGGGAGATAAGGAAAGGAGGCCAGTCTTGAGCAAGCTGAGGGGGCACAAGTGCCCTGGAGAAAATTCAGTGGGAGCTGCGGCGGGCAGGGAGCAGGGACAGCAGCAGCCGGCAGCTTCGCGGGGCCCCAGAAGCACCTGTGCGCCCCCAGCCTCTGAGGCAGCTGCTTCCTGCACGGACACACCTGG
This sequence comes from Spilogale gracilis, assembly GCA_004023965.1. Lineage (NCBI taxonomy): Eukaryota > Metazoa > Chordata > Mammalia > Carnivora > Mephitidae > Spilogale > Spilogale gracilis. The sequence goes on along the minus strand of PITA01014507.1, from coordinate 7,924 downwards.
GCCTCAGCCTCCCGTGGGGTTCCCAAACTTCCCACATCAGTGAAACAGCTTCCTTAGAAATCCCCTGCATGTGACATAATGGAGAGCGTCATTTCCCAGCTCCAGGCTCGTCCCTGACCCCAGTCAGTGCCCCAAAGCCTGAGACTGACCCTGAGGGCCTCCGGGCCCCTCGTCCCACCTGTCCTTCCCAGGGGGAGGGGCAGCATGAGCCCTGGGGGTGCTATGCAACCTGATGGAGAAGCCCAGGGGCTCCATGGGCAGAAAAGACACCAGGACCAAGAAGTGTACACAATGCTCAGCGTTTATTTGCAAGAGGGGGGCAGAGTGGGCAGAGGGAGTGCTGGGGAGCACCGACCCCTCCCTGGCCCACTTCCTGGCGGCCATGGTCACCCCAGGCCCAGATGCAAACGTGGCTGTGGGCAGGCAGCCACCCAGAGGCAGCTGGCCGCGGCTGGATAGGCCCCAGCCCTCATCATGCTGCAGGAGGTGGCCGGCAGGAACCTGCTCCTTGGAGCTTCGGGGAGCAGTGGGGGGCATGCAGGCCCACAGTGGGGGTCAGCACGGCAGCTCCGGGCATCCCTGTGCCACCAAGAAGTGGGTAGGGGGTGAGTCTGGGCGGGGTGAGGCACTTGTCTCAGATGAGGGGCCGGTCCTGACGGCCAGAGAATGGCCAAGAAGTGCTCCACGGGCAAGCCCCCTCCCCCAGAACCCTCCTCAAGCAGGTCTTCGCCGTGCCACCGCCCTCCAGGGTGACCCCAGAGCACAGGTCCCATGAGGGCCCGGGGGGCAGGTGTGCCTGGGCTCCCGCAGCAGGCTGGCTGAGCTATCCGTGGCTCAGGGTGTGTCCTGGCTCCAGATCGGGCCGGAGGTGCTGGCGGGAGGGGGTCAGAATGGCACCAGATAGTGGAGGAACCCTAGGTCATGAACCCTAGGGAAGTGCTGTCCTCAGGAGCCTCGGGCGAGTGGATGCAAGCCGGGGTACAGCTGCACTTGTCCACGTGGGTGTAGGTGTGCCGGACGGTGGTCCCGTCGGGACATTGCATGGTCACTACCTCCTCATGAACTTCCGTCTCCTGGCAGCAGGTGCACTGGCGCTCCATAGCCTGGGTCTCCATGGAGTACCTGTGGGCACACGGCTGCCCTCAAGACATCCTCTGAGCTCCTGGCTTCGCTGGGGTCTGGAGCTGATGGGCCCACCTGCTCCGGGCAGCCCTGAGCTCATCCATGGAGCACTCGGGGCTTCTTGAACCTGGCCTGAACTCTGACCTTTGCCCACCAGGCTCCCTCTCGTGTTGGAACCGCGGGTGGAACTTGCTGCCCCAGGCAGGACCCTCCTCCCCCTGCCCTCGCGGGGAACTTCCCTGGGTCTTGAGCCAGCCCCCCACCAGTCTTTCTGCTCCTCAGCCCCCCCCCCCACACACCTGGCCGAAGCTAGGGCAGTGGAGGGGGGCGGGAAGTAGGGGCCTGCCGGGAGGGGCGCAGGGCTCGCTCACTTGGACAGGCCCGGGCATGAGCCCCCGCAGAACGTGAGGTTGACGGAGGCCTGGGTGGCACAGCCCTGGTGTGTCAGGATGGTCCTGTTGACGCGGACTTGGCACTTGTCTGGACGGACGGAGGAAAGGTGGTGGAGGTGTGGGAGGCGGTCTCTGAGGACCCCAACCTGGGGCTGCCCCCCAGCTGCCGCCCTGCTGAGCCCCGCGCTCAGGGTGGGGTCCTGCGTCCAGGGGCAGCTTGGGGCAGAAATCAACGGACAGAGACTGGAAGGAGGTGGAGGGCGTTAGACTGGCCTCGACTTACCCACTTCCTCGCAGGAGTAGCAGCAGCCGGTTTTCCGGAGGATGCCCTAAAGGGGGAGGGGAAGACAAAGGACTGGAAGACAAAGGACTGGGGGGGGCGGGGGGCTCTCTGCTGGGCGGGGCCTCCAGGGCGGTGGTGGGCTCTGGGGAGGCGGGGCCTCCCAGCGGAGATGTGGGCGTGGCCGCCAAGGCGGAGGTGGGATCTGGGGAGGCGGGGCCTCCCAGCGGAGATGTGGGCGTGGCCGCCAGGGCGGGGTGTGGGGCGGCGGAGCCCCAGGACACACCTGGCAGCTGGACATATCCGGGCAGGACTCGGGCCTCGGAATGAGCACGTGGAGCCCGTTCTTGACCTCGCAGCGGTACTCGGTGCAGTTGTCCACGGCACTGTTGACCCAGGTCTGGTTAGGCTGAAATGCAATGGGGAAGGTGGAGGCTTGCAGAGAATTATCTGATGAGCTGAGAGGGGCCAAAGGGAAGGGTGTCCCGGCTGGGGGGCTGACACCGAAGCCCCTCTTACCTGGACGAGCCCGCCGTCCTCTGTGAGACAGGCTGTCTGCACGCACTCCCCACAGCACTGTCCGTCCACCTTCCGGTACTCGGAGCCCTGAGGGACGGGGTGGTTACATCACCACCTCCAGCCCTGCTCCCCAGCCCTCTTATCCACACCCTAAAGGCCCAGCGAGCCCCTGGGCAACGCCCGCCCCTGTGAAGCCGTGTCCCTGCCCAGGGCAGGGTGTGCCCAGGAGGGCTCACCTGGCCGCAGGTAGTGTTACAGGTGTCCTCCTCACACTGCACGAAGGGGTCCTGGGTGCCCCCGGACAGGCAGGTGCACTTGTGGCAGGGAGTGGCCGAGGGGAAGGTTGCACCGATCTGCAGTGGACGGGAGAGTAGAGGTAACATTGAGGACAGTGGCGGGGGCCCCTGGTCAGGGCCCCTCCCTGCATCTGGATGAGCTGGGAGAAGGGGAGGCCTCCGGAGAGCGGGTTCTTTCTTCTTCAGATGGAATTACACTTGTGCCCCCTGGCTGGGCACAGATGAGGGCGGAGGCAGGACCCCAAGCCGGCGGGAGGGGCTGGGAGGGCATGGTCTCATCCCAGCACTTTTGCCATGAGGAAGCTCCTGGACACCAGAAGCTAACTTCTCAGGCAGCCAACACTCCACCAGGAGCTCAACAGACAGGGCTGCCCCGTGTGCCCCTCTCCCATGTCCCTACGTGGCTCAAAAGGATCTGGAGCCCCCACGCTTATCCGCTTATCCACTGTCCTGCAGGACCATGGAGGCAGGCCGGGCCATGCAGGTGAGAGGTGGAGGGCCCATGGGGATGAGCTGTGTCCGGGGCCCTGCCCACGGCCACCCATCCCACTCAGCCACCTGGCCGCTGAGCCCTTACCCCAAAGGCAGTTTCGTTGTAGTAACACAGCCGAGGTTCTGGAAGGAAAAGAGATCTGAGCACCTGCTGGGCTAGTGGGGAGGAAGGGCTCCGACCCTCCCGCATCCCTGAGCTCCCAGCCCCACTCACGGCAGATGAAGGTGGGGCAGCAGTCCCCCTCCTCCTGGGTGCGGACCAGCTCCTCTCCTGGCTTACATTTAGGTGGGCTCTGGGGGCAGGCGTTCGGGTTGCAGACTGTGGGAGAGTCGGGGTATGTCAGAGGTTAAGCCTTCTGGGTTCCCGCTGGGTCCCCTCACTGGACCAGGGCACACCAGAGGTCAGCGGCCTCGTTTTCCCACCACTATGGTCTAGCCTCCTCCAATCCTCGGCCCGGCAGGCCCCCTCCTTGTGTTGGCCCAGACACTTCCTGGAGACACAGTGCAGGGCACGTGTTGGCCTGTGGTCACCCTGTGGCCGGTGTGGGCGGAAGAGGGATGCACAGGGCTCACCGCATAGTGTCTCCAGACAGCAGGAGTTGTTGGCCACAGGCCTGGTCTCCATCACAAAGCCAGCCCGGCCGCAGTGCGGGGGCTGCTCCTGGGCCGCACAGGGCACCGGGGTGCACTGCACTGACACGGAGGCCTCGTCGCACACGCAGTCCTGGCAGTTGCTGACCCACCGCTCCCCAGGCTGCAACAGAGCAGAGAGGGTCCCTGGAGACTCCTGGACTGGGCCCTGGCCTCTGGGGCCACGTCCAGCCCTCCTCATGGCTTGGTCAGCCCTCGGCCTCCCGCTCAAGCTGCCGTTGCTGGGGCAGCCCTCATCACAGGGACGCGGCCCATACTGGGGTACCCCCCACCGACCCCTCACAGGAGCTGCCTGAGCAGAGCGGGCTGCCCGGACGTGGGGCCCTCCGGAGGGCCCTCCCTCTGCTCAAGCTGGGGGGGCAGAACACTCACGGATTTGGGAAAGCCATCTGGTCCCACACAGGCTGGAAGGGAAGATGAAAGGGGGTCAGTAGATGTGCTGGGGTCCCAGACCCAGCGGGCAGAGACCACAGGCCCTGGGACATGTCCTCGCAGGCCTGGCCGCCCCACCCCCAGCCAGGGCTCATTTCCGGCCGAGATCTTGGTGTCCTGGCCACGCAGGCTCCCGGCTCGGGTCTCCCACCCCCCCCCCGGCCCTCCGCCCCCGGCTCTGCGGCAGATCCGGCCACCCTGGCTGGTGCTCACCGCACTCGCGCACGCAGACGTCCGTGTGGGTGTTGAAGAGGGTGTGTCCGTCCGGGCAGAAGCAGCCTTCCGCCAGCCCCGTGGGCGCTGGGCTCTGGCTCCTGCAAGGCGAGGAGGACACGCCTGGGACCCTTGGTCCATACCAGTGCTCGTCCGAGGGGGAAGGGCAGAGGGCATGGCAGAGGGCATGGCCGGAGTCAGGGCTCAGAGGTCGGGGTGCGAATGAGGAAGCCCCAGAGTCCTGAGCAGGAGGGCTGCAGACCCTCGGGCAGGCTTTACCTAGAGTCGCAGGACGCAGGCTGGGCGGGGCCACACGCCTGGTACACCTTGTCCGGTGGGCAGCTGAAGTCTGGGGACACAGAGACCCGAGTCAGGGGGGCCGAGAAGGCCGGAGCCCCCGGGGCCGCCCTGACTCACCGCACAGCCCGGCGGTGGCGTTCCGCCAGTCGCTGCACACGCCTCGGGCTCGGCAGAGCGCCGCGTACGCTTCCAGGCTCTGGCACGGTGCCTGGTGGCCGTGGGCTTGGCAGCCGTCACTGACGCAGGCGCTGACGAATGGCTCCGGGGGGATGAGGGCATGGCAGTCCGTGAAGAGCCTGCGGGAAGGGTTGGTCAGAGGCCAGGGGGAGGGCAGGCTGCGCCCCCCACGCGCCAAACCCTCAGGGGCGACTCACGGGCTCTGCAGCAGCTCACAGAGGGGCGCCGGGGGACACGGGGAGGAGGTGGGCGTGGTGGGTGCGGAGGGCGAGGTGCCAGCTGTCGGGGGCGGGCCGGTCGGTGCCGAGCAGCCCTCCCTGTCGCTCTCGGGGACCCGCCAGTACTGGGCCATGTCTTGGCAGGTGGGGGCCATGGTGCCGTCGGGCCGGCGGCAGTCGTCTGCCTGGCTGTTGGTGCAGGTGCCTGGGCGATGGGACGGTGGGTCAAGCTCTCCACCCTGCCCCGTCGCCCCCATGCTGAGCGGCTGTGGCCCGGCGTCCCAGTGCCCACTCACCGCACTGGCCCTCGGTGTTGTAGCTGAAGCGGCTGTAGGACAGCTGGATGTGATAGACGTGCCCGTCGAAGGTGACGTTCACACCAGCGTCACGGATGTCTACGCCCATTGTGGTGGCGCCCATCAGCGACACGCTCACGCCATCCTTGCTGAAGCCCGTGCTCACTTGCATTTGGTCGAACAGGATCTGGGGACGTGTTGGGGGGTCCGTGACGGGGTGCTGGGGCCCCAAATCCTCGGCCCCCCTCCCCCAAGGGGCAGATGCTTCCCTCCGGGTCTGGGGTCCCAGTCGGCCACGTTCGGGTCCCTGAGCCATCGCGCTCGCCCTTGGCCCTGCCTCCCGTGCCTCTGGGGGCTGCCCTCCCCAGTGATGCCGAGACAGGGCCCCTCACCAGGCTCTGCTCCTGCCCGCGGGCGTCAGTGCTGGTGGTGAGGATGACCTCCATGGACTTGTACTGGACGCTGAGGGCACGGGGGCAGGGCGCGGGGGCCACGGTGGCCCCGCAGTAGTAGTTGTTCATGGCGATGCTGAGGTTCCCGTGGCGCGGGTGGATCTCCTTCATGAGCACGTGTGTGCAGTTGTCAGCAAAGGTGTAGGTAGTGCCGTCGAAGGTGCTGTAGTGCGAGTCCCCCCAGCCGCTGCAGGAGCCTGTAGGGCACGGATGGTCCCCTCAGCCGGAGCCACCCCAAAAGGCCACCTCGGGAGGGCCCCCCAACTGACCTGCCCCCAGTTGCCTTTTTTATAAAAGGAGTAGGTTTCATGGTGGCACCAAAGGCAAGTCCCCCGTCCAGCCAGAGGCTGAGAATGGGCCCTCATCTGAGAGAGGTCTTCCTGTCTGTAATTAAGTTAAGGACCTCGCGATGACACCATCCTCTATTACCGAGGTGGCCCTACCCCACTGACAGGTGTCCTTGCAGGAGGGGAGCCGCCACAAGCCCCGGGACGCCTGCAGCCCCCGAAACTGAGCAGCCTCTGGAGGGAGAGTCCATCAACACTGGCGCTTTGACCCCCGTGTGTGGTGCTTGCTTCTTCCAGGAACCTGAAGCCCACGCCGTCCAGGGGCCGGGCCAGAAGCGCTCCCGGTGGGAAGCTTCAAGAGGGACGCTCAGGAATCCCTGCGATAACAGCCCCCTGACCCAGGTCCCTCCTCCAGCCGCAGAGGCTGCCGTGCGTGTGGGCTCAGCAAACCTGGGCCGTGCCCTGGCTGGGGCATGTGGCACCGTCTCTGGCTGGCACTGTGGGCTGCGGCTCTGGTTCCCCGTGTGACCCCGAGGCCCTCTGCCCGCCGCGGCCACCCTCCCCCACCCCCACTTACAGTCGCACTCATAGTGGAAGTCACACGGCTCATTCTCCGGTGACACTCTGACCGGCGGGAGCCCATTCACACACTGGATGCTGGCCACCGGCTTCGGCCCCAGCAGGACCACGATGTTGTGGCCCTCACACCGAGCCACCGTGCAGTCCGACAGGGTCCAGGTCTCGTTCACCTGGGAGAGAACGGCCATGGTGCTCACAGGCTGGGACCACGAGACCGGCCCCGTGGCCCTGCCACACCCTCAGGGCCTTCCCTGCCCAGGGAGGAGTGCCCTGCGTCCGGGCCCCAACCCCATGTGCCATCCTGCAGCCAGAGCGACCCATGGAGGGCCCGGGGGGGCCACAGGCAGGAGGCACACCTGTCGGGGAGGGACGATGAGGTCGCAGTCCTGAGGCTGGGAGGGCGAGGCCACGGGGGCCGCGGAGGACTCTGGGGGCAAGGACGTGGGGCAGGTGTCCGGGAAGCGGTCGATGTCACAGTGCTGGTTGCAGACGGCGTAGAAGGAACAGCCCGCACTGTCGGTCTGGTTGTAGACAACGTCCCCTGGGGAGAGAGACCGCACAGCGGGTCAGCTCCGGGGAGGCCGGGGGCACAGGGCCGAAAGACGCGGCGCCCGAGTGCCCGGCGTGGACAGCGGCCAGGGGACGACAGGCTCCCGGGCTCACCAGGTGAGAAGAGCTGCCCGAATGCCCGGCAGAAGCAGCGGGTCGTAAAGTTCCAGCCGGAGGACATGGAGGGCCCCGGGGTAGTGAGGAGGGGCGTGGACGAGGTGGTCACGGTCGCTGGCCGCAGGGATTGGGCCGTGGCCCTGGAGGTGACCGCGGAGAGGTGCACAGTAGTGCCGGGCGGAGAGCCGGTGGTCTCGGGCGCGGGGGGCGACAGGGAGGCTCCCGTACTGGGCGCAACGCTGGGGAGTCCCGGCGAGGTCTCGGGGTGCCAGGGTGGGGACTCGCTGCCGTGGACACTGAGCGTGGAGGCCGTGGAGACCCGGGTGACAGGCACGGACGGGAACGCAGTGGTGGGGAAGGACGTGGTGGGCTCGGGGGTGGTGGGGCCGGCGCAGCGGCCGTCGTCCTCGCAGCAGAGCACGCGCACGTGGTAGTTGTCGCAGTAGTGCAGGGGCCCCGGCTGCTCGCGGTTGCGGCACACCAGCCCGAAGCTCAGGCTGCAGTGCACCACCTGCCCCAGGTCCTCCAGACGCGTGTCCGGCGCCTTCTCGG
>PITA01014506.1:23336-53282 GCA_004023965.1 Spilogale gracilis | reverse complement strand
TTAGCGATTCGGGGTCTTTTTTGGTTCCATATAAATTTTAGGATTGTTTGTTCTAACGTTTTGAAGAATGTTGGTGGAATTTTGATCGGAATGGCATTGAAAGTATAGATTGCTCTGGGCAGTATAGACATTTTGACAATGTTTATTCTTCCGATCCATGAGCATGGAATGCTCTTCCATCTTTTTGTGTCTTCTTCAAAAATCTTTACAATTTTCTACGTATATTATGTTATTTGCAATTAGTCATGGTTTTATTTCTTCCTTTCCAAATGGGATGCTTTTTATTTACTTTTCTTGCTTAATTACTCTGGCTAGAACATCCAAAATTACATTAAATTAAAGGGGCAAAGTTGGTCATTCTTGCATTTTTCCTGATCTTAGAAGAAAAGCTTTCAATTCTCCACATTGAGTGTAATGTTAATTGTGGGTTTGTCATGTATGGACTTTATTATGTTAAGATATATTCCCTTTAAACACATTTGTTGACAGAAAAATGTAACATGCTGAGAAATCAGTGGACGTCATTAGTGTTGTTCTACATAAGTTTTGTTTTCTGGTTACGTTTAAGATTTCTTATTTATCTTTGATTTTAGAAATTTGACAATCATGTGTGTTTTCTCATGGAGATGGCTGAGCTTCTTGTATCTGTGGTTTTATATTTTTTATTGTATTTATGGGGGAAACATCTTTTTTTGCCTTGTGCACGTTGTGGTCCAATTTCTTTCTTCTTTCTTTCTTTCTTTCTTTCTTTTTCTTTTTTTTTTTTAAAGATTTTATTTATTTGACAGAGAGAAACACAGCCAGAGAGGGAACACAAGCAGTGGGAGTGAGAGAGGGAGAAGCAGGCTTCCCACTGAACAGGCAGCCCAATATGGAGCTTGATCCCGGGACTCCAGGATCATGACCTGAGCTGAAGGTAGAGGCTTAACCACTAAGCCACCCAGGCACCCTTGTGTCCCAATTTCTATCTCTCCTCTCCTTTTGTTAGTTCACTTGCTCATATTTTCCAGCTGTTTAATATTGACCCAAAAGGCACTGATGTTCTGTTTAATTTTTACCTTCCCCCCATGTTTAAGAGTGAGCTTCTATTACTTTCCTTATTTTTCCCCTGCAATTTCCACCTATTGTTAATACCATTCAGTGAATTTTTTATTACAAGCATTTTCTTATTAAATCCATAACTTTTAATCCTTGTAATTTTCATTTTCTCCTAGTAACTACCCACCTATTCATTTGTGATGCACATATTTTTATTTATATCCTTAAACATCTACATTCATAGTACTGTTTCAAGACTTTGCTAATTCCAACTATTTTGCCATTTCTGTTTCTACTGACTTTTTCTTCCTTGTTATTACAATTTTTTAAAATATCCTTACATATTTGGTTTTTAAAAAATATGTGGGACATTATTAATTCTATCATATTATTTCTTAATTTGTCATGATCATGCAACCAGAAATCCTCCTTATATATACTTTTCAATAACTTTATAATCTCTAGTCTATTCTCTTTCATTCTAGAAACTTTTTCCTCTCCTAATCCATAGACTATGTTACTTTTTACTAAATGCAGAAGAAGATGCATAAAACCTTCCTTCCAAGTTTATGGAATGAAGGGAGCTGGAAACAAGATCAAGGGAAAGTCCATTCCTGATAGTGATTTAAAAATCAGTTGTATTTGTTATGAAACAATATAAATTTCCCATATTAATCAGCACTATAGTTTAAGAAAAATTATTAGTTTTGTGGTAGAACTCAACTGACAAGGTATTAATTAGATTTCCTGTCCTAGTCTTGCATTCCACTGTCACTTACATAAATTTATTTGAGTTGACATATCCTAGCTCGGGGTATCCATATAACCAAGTCCAAATCCATACTTATATTCTATCATTATTCCTTTTATAATTCCATTTTAAGACATGGTTAGTTGTACTTTTTTTCTTGGTAACACTAAGTACATAATGATCTCCAACAGTCTCACTCCATCATTTTCTTCCTCCTCTTCCTCTCTAACCTTATATTTTATGGTCAATTTTCTCTATAGCTTTAGAAATCTGAGGAGAGATTGGCTAAATTGTACCATTTTCTTATTGTTAAGAAAATAATTTTTAGGTCTGCATGAATTATAAGAGGAGTATGGAGAGAGATAACAGTTGCTCACTTCACTTTCTGCCTATATTATTCTTCTCAAAAACAAAAGGAAGTAAGAAGAGTAAATAAAATGAAATGAAATAAAATTATTAATGGTATCGGTCTATGATTGCTGTGATTCTAGTTTCATCAGGAAAATTTGTTATGTTGGGTAAAATAAAACTCTTTCTGAAGGCAAATAAGTTCGTTCTGTTATTTCTCTCATTGCTACACTGTTTAACCTTCTATTTTAAAAGAAAATTAAAATTGTTTATAAAATATACTTTTCATAGATTTATGATGACTTTTCTTTAGTATGTTATACTTTATTACTAGGTTGTGCATTGATGTATATTTTCAAGAGATATTCACCAAAATATGACTATCAGACAGATTAGATTGTAAATTTCATTGTTACCTCATTTTTCTAGTTTAAGAATCTTGCCTTCAAAAGGCTGTAATGAACTATTATTTAAAGAGATTCTCAAGAGGAGTTTCCTGCACTTTGGTGAGTGGAGGAGATGTGTTAGGTGAATTTATAGAATGGATTTTTCTGTGTTTATGGTGTGACATCTGCTACAAGGTTTTATGTATTTATTTATTTATTTATTCATTCATTCATTCATTCATTCATTCATTTTTCTGCTACAAGGTTTTAGAGATTATTTCATTAAATTGTTCAATTCCAGCAACTTACTATAATATGAAGAAATTACACTAGTAGACAAGAAGCTATACCATATATCACTTTCCCAATAGTTCCTTGGTTAGTAACATGTTTATCATTGCAAAGTATTATTAAATTTATAACCCATGATATCCCTTCATGATCCTGTCTAGGTAAGTGTATTAATATTATTCAATATGGGCGCCTGGGTGGCTCAGTGTGTTCAAGCCTCTGCCTTTGGCTCAGGTCATGATCCCAGGGTCCTGGGATCGAGGCCCGCATCTGGCTCTCTGCTCATCAGGGAGTCTGCTTCCTCCTCTCTCTCTGCCTGCCTGTCTACCTAGTTGTGATCTCTCTCTCTGTCAAATAAATAAATAAAATCTTAAAAAAATAGTATTCAATATTGCGTCACAAACTATAGATTTTTTAAGTAAACATTTTTTTTTGAGATACTTGCAGGCTCCCATGCAGTTGTAAGAAACAATTCAGAGATCCCAGAATCCATTACTAAGTTTGTCCTAATGGTAACAACTTTTAAAAAACCATAGTACAATAACAGAATTAGAACATTGGTAATGACAATGTCAGCATGCAGAATAATTCCATCACCAAAATAATCTGTTGTGCTGTCTATTTTTTGTCATAGTTGTTATAATCACCAGGCTTACTCTCAATCTCTATTCCTAAATTGAAGCAATTGTGTATATATATATATGTATTTTTATTTTGTTAATTAAAGAATATTAAATAAATGGAATGATAAAGTAGGTAACCTTTTAAATTTTTTAACATGATTCTCAGGAAATTCATTCAATCATGGTATGTAGTAATATTTCATTATTATATTTTATATTACTGGGTAGTATGTATGTACCCAGTGTGTTTAACCATTCCCTCATTGAAGGGTAAATGAGTAGTAACCAGTTTTTGACCATTTCAAATAAAATTGATATAGATATTCAAGTAGAAATTTTATGTTAACAGATGTTTTCATGTCTCTGGGATAAATATGCAAGAGTAAAATTCCTGCGACATGTTGTAGTTGCATGGTTAGATTTATAAGAACCTGGAAAATCATTTCTCCATGTGATATACCATCTTAAATTCGCACCAGCATGGTATAGATAATCCAGTTTCTCCATACCTTCCATCAAATTTTGGTAGTGTCACTACAAATTGACTACAATTAGTCATTCTGATGGGTATACATTAATACCTCATTGTGGTTTTAATTTGCACTTTCCTGGATTTTTTAACCTGGATATTATTATGGATAGTAATATTGAACATCTTTTCATGAGGTCAAATTTATCAATTTTTTCTTATTACAGATTAAGTTTTGGTTTAAAGTCTAAGAATTCTTTGCCTACGCCTAGATATCAAAGATTATCTTCTGTTTTTCTAAAAGTTTTCTAGTTTTATATACATTTAACTGTGACTTATTTAAATTAGTTTTTCTATAAGCTATGAAGTTAAGGTTGAGGTTCATTATTTTGCTCATGGAGTTTAAATTACTCTAACACTATTTTATGAAGAAAACATATTCCTCCATCAAATTGTTTTTGCAACCTTGTACAAAGTTATTTGAGCATATTTCTGTGGATTTATTTTTGGACATTCTATTTTGCTTATTTTTATCTATGTGTCTTTACTTTGACAAACACTACACTCTCTTGATTACTGTAGCTGTATGATGAGTTAATATTGGATTCAGTGATTTGTTTTACTTGATTTCTTCTTTTTAAAGGTAGCTTTAACACTTCTAAGGTGCATGCCTTTTCATTTTAATTTTAGAATAAGCCTACTTATAACTGCAAAAAAATCCTTGCTTGAATTTTGATAGAAATTTCATTAAACCTGTACATCAGTTGAAGAACTGATATCTTTACTATAATGTGTCTTTCAGTTCAAGCTAAATCTTGTGAATTTATATGAAAAACTAATATTTTAAAAAATTAACCCAACAATGAATAAAAATTGTACAGTATAACCAAGTAAGATGGCACAATATCAATATGTTAAAAAAGAAAAACCTATGGTCATACCGATTGAGCTATAAATGCACTTATCAAAACCTAATACATTTATTATAAAATATTCCATAAAAATATAGAGGGAAATTAAAAGTTTGGTAAGGTGCATAGACAACAAAATCCATCCAGCTTATATTATACTTAACATTGAAAGACTGAATGCTGGATTACAAGTAAGGGAGCTGTCTCCTCTCACCATTTTACTTATACTTATTTTAATATTGTAATTTATAATCATGCAAAAAAGCAAGAAACGTAAGTGAAAGGCAGAAAGAAACACAATAAAATCATTTTATTTGTTTTCTGCAAAAACCTCACTGTCTTTATAGAAAACAATTTACAAAAAAGCAATTCTAGAACTAATAAATGAATTCAATAAAGTCACAGGATAGAAGATCAAGATGCAAAATTTAATTCCATTTCCATATACTAACAATGACCTTCCAGAAACCAAAATTAAAAGCACAATCACAATGAAGAGTATGGAATACTTTGATATACATTTTAGAAAATGTGTACAGTATCTGTTGGTATAAACTACAAAATGCTGATTTAAAAAATCAAATAAGACTTAAGCAAATGGGGATACATAGAATGAAAAATGCATTATAGTAAAGATAGCAGTTTTGTAAAAGATATCAGTTTTGGATCCTTTGTATGTCTATGGTATCAGTTGTACTGTTTTCTCATTTTTGTGATTTTATTTGTGTGAATCCTGTCTCATCTTAGTAAATCAACTAAAAATCAGCCAATTTTGTTTATCTTTTCAAAGCCAGGTTTGTTTGTTTGTTTGTTTGTTTGTTTATTTAATTGATTGTATTTATCTATTTGTCAGAGAGAGAGAGACTGAGAGAGCTCACAAGCAGGTAGAGTGGCAGTCAGAGGGAGAAGTAGGCTCACTGGAGAAGTCCACTGTTGGACTTGATCCCAGGACCTTGAGATCATGGCCTAGCTGAAGGCAGATGCTTAAGCAACAGAGCCATCCAGGTGTCCCCAACCCGGTCCTACACTAAAGATTTATTTATGAGAGAGAGAGAGAGAGAGAGAGAGAGAGAGAGAGAGAGAGAGAGAGAAGAGAGCAGGAGCAAGAGGGGCAAGGGAGAGGAGAGAGAATCCAAAACCTACTCTGCTCTCATTGCAGAAGGTTCTATTTTAATCGATAGTTTCTACTGTGTGTATGTGTGTGTGTGTGCTTTTATGTGTGTGTGTTTTCCTGTATTCCATTGTCTGCTCTGATCTTTGTTATTTCCTTCCTTCTACTAACTTTAAGTTTTACTTATGCTGTTTTTCTTGTTCCTTCACTTGTATAGTTAGTCTATTTGAGACTTCTAATTTTGCTCCATCCCATATGTGTTAGTACATTATATTTCTATTCTTTTTCTCATGGTATTTTTTAACTCCTTTCATCTATTTTTTCATCAATTGGTTGTTAAGTAGCATGCTTTAAAATCTCCACATATTTACTAATTTTCCAGTTATTTTCTTGTAATTGAGTTTTAGTTTCATACCATTGTGGTTATAAAAATGGTTGATAGAATTTCAAACCTTTTAAATTTACTAATATTGTTTTGTGTCCTAATAGATGATCTATCATGGAGAATTTCACATGTGCACTTGAGAATAATGCATATTCTGTTGCTGTCAGATTGAATGCTTTGTATATGTGTTAACTTCCTCTGGTCTAACTTATTCTTAAAAACATGTCTATGGGGGCGCCTGGGTGGCTCGGTTGGTTGCGCGGCTGCCTCCGGCTCAGGTCATGATCCCGGAGGCCCGGGATCGAGCCCCGCATCGGGCTTCCTGCTCCGCGGGAGGCCTGCTTCTCCCTCTCTCGCTCCCCCTGCTTGTGTTCCCTCTCTGGCTGTGTTTCTCTCTGTCAAATAAATAAATAAAATGTTTAAAAAAAAAAAAAAAGTCTATGTTTTTCTTATTGATTTTTGTTATGGATAATCTATTCTTTGATATAAGTGTAAGGGTATTAGAGTCCCCTACTAGTTTTGGATTGCTGTATATTTCTCCTTTTAGGCCTGTTAATATTAACATATTTAGCAACTTTTTATGTTGGTGCATAAATATTTACAAATGCTAAATGCTGTTGTCGGATTGACCTCTTTATCATTATGTAATGTCCATCTTTTTGTATTTTTTAATCCTTTCTTTAAAAGATTTTATTGATTTATTTGACAGAGAGAGATATCACAAATAAGCAAGCAGAGAGACAGGAGGAAGCAGACTCCCTGCTGAGCAGAGACCCTGATGCGGGCCTCCATCCCAGGACCCTGAGATCATGACCTGAGCCGAAGGCAGAGGCTTTAACCCACTGAGCCACCCAGGTGCTCCAATTTTTATGTCTTATTGCATAATTTGTTTGTAGATATTCTAGTTTTCTTATGGTTTCTATTTGAATGAAATATCTTTTCCAATCCCTTCATTTTCAGTTTATGAGTTTCCCTACATCTAAAATTATTCTCTGGTAGGCAGCATATAGATGGGTCTCAGTTTTTCAGTCTACTTAGTCACCTGATGTTTTTTGATTGGATTTTTTTTCCTTTTCAAAATTCAAAATAATTATTAATAGATATGTAGTTATTGCCTTTTTGTTAATTGTTTTCCAGTGGTTCTTGTAATTCCCTATTGTTCTTTTCTCTTGCTTCATTTCTTTGTGGTTTGATGACTTTCTTTAGTATCATGCTTATGCTGCTTTCTCTTTATTTTTTTGTGTATTTAGTGTAGGCTTTTGCTTTGCGTTACCATATGACTTACATATAACAACTTATATCTGTACCAGTCTAATTTAAGTTTACCACATTTTGAGTTTGATCACATTCCAAAGTTCAACTTTTTCAATCACCCCATATTTTATATTTTTAATATCATCTTTTCATCTTATGCATCTCTTAATTATTCTAATCATGTTATTTTTATTACTTTTGTCTTAACCTTTACATTATATTTATAAGTGATTAGTGTACTACCTGTGGTATATGTTTAGTTTTGGTGAGATTTATTTCTTCATATGTTTTCTAGGCCTTTTATTTCAACTTAAAGAAGTCCTTTTATACTTCATATAAGGCCAGTTTAGTGATTATGTACTCCTTTAGTTTTTGCATGTCTGGAAAACTCTATTACTCCTTCAATATCTGAATGATTATTTTGTCAGGTAGAGGATCCTTGCCTAGGTTTTTTTCTTTAGGAACTTTAAATATTTTGTGCCATTCTCTTCTGGTCTGCACAATTTCCTTTTTTTTTTTTTTTTTTAAGATTTTATTTATTTATTTGACAGAGAGAAACACAGCTAGACAGGGAACACAAGCAGGGGGAGTGAGAGGGGGAGAAGCAGGCTTCCCGCTGAGCAGGGAGCCCAATGTGGGACTCGACCCGGGTCTCCGGGATCATGACATGAGCCAAAGGCAGTCGCTTAACCAACTGAGCCACCAAGGCATCCCTAGCCTGCACAATTTCTGCTGAAAAATCTATTTATAGTCTAATGGGATTCTTTTCTATGAAAAAATTTTCTCTTGCTTCTTTTAATATTTTCTCATCTTTTACTTTTACATTTTAATTATAATGTATGTTGGGGTGTCTCTTTGATTTCATCATCTTTGGAACCTTCTGGGCTTTCTGGAATTGGGTGTCTGTTTCCATTGTCAGGGTAGGGAAGATTTCAGCCACTGTTTCACCAATGAAATTTTCTACCCCTTTCTCTTTCTTCTCCTTTGGAGAGCCCCATAATGTGAGTCTTAGTCCATTTGCTATTATCTCATGAGTTACTTAAGCTATCCTCTTTGTTCATTGAGTCTTTTTTTTTTTTTCTATTTACTGCTGTGATTAAATTCCACTGCCTTTTCTTTGAGTTCATTGATCCTTTCTTTTGCTTTATCCATTGGCTGTTGAACTTCTCTATTATATGTTTTAGTTCGTATTGGGGTTAATGTAGACATCCATGATAATACCTGGCTTGCTAAAATATAACACAGAGGCTGTGGGGGGTGGGGGAAGGGAAGGAAGTTTTTGGAGAAGGGTGTAGGCCTTTGGAATGCCTAGGCCTGTGTGACCACCCTGCCATTGGACTGCTGCAGGGAGGTGCCTTCCCCAAAGCTTTCTTAGCCCAAGCAGCCATCCTGTGATGTAAGAGATGAATGCATTGTCCCTTAGGCTATGTTTAGCAGAACTCACAGAACACACAGATTAGCATATTGTATCTTTCCTGTAAATAGGTCCTCCTAGTTCTGGTGAGATCCCTTGTCACACATCACTGCTTGAGAAACAGTGGTAAGGATTTGTGATTATCCTGAATCATCAATAAAAGGGTGAGCAGAGAAGAGCAAAGAGTCTTTGTCTCTGAGCATTGGCCCTCTTGCCTTCTCCTCTCTTTCACAGCTAAGTTTGGAGTAATCTTTTCATCCAGTGGTACAGGGATTACTAGGCATTCCCAGCAAGTTCAGGTATTTTTCTTTTAGCTCTGTGACTTCTGTTTGGTACTTTCTTCTATTTCCCATCCTTTTGTTGATGTTTTCACTGTGCTTATTTTTCTTCCCATTTCAATGGGCATCTTTATGACAATGACATTGAAATTGTTATCAGTTCGGGGTGCCTGGGTGGCTCAGTTGGTTAAGTGACTGCCTTCGGCTCAGGTCATGATCCCAGAGACCCGGGATCGAGCCCCACATTGGGTTTCCTGCTTAGCAGGAAGCCTGCTTCTACGTCTCTCACTCCCCCTGCTTGTGTTCCCTCTCTAGCTGTATTTCTGTCTGTCAAATAAATAAATAAAATCTTAAAAAAAAAAAAATTGTTATCAGGTAAATTGTTTATCTCTTTCATTAAGGTTTTTTGTTTCCTAAAGTTTTATCCTATTTTTTCATTTGGAATATAGTCTTCTGATTTTTTTTTTTTTTTTTTTTTTTTTTTTTTTTTTTTTTTTACTTTGCTTGGCTCTTTTAGTTTCTATACCAACTTGATAAAGATGAAACAACTACCTCTCTTAGTCTTGAAAGAATGGCCTCATGTGAATGACCATTCAACCCTTCACTAGCTCCTGTCTTTCACAAGTTTGCACTTCTCTAAGCAGCCTATTGTATGTTTAATAGCTCTCAGTAGTAAATGGTGGGCCAAGATCCATCAGTGGTTTAAAGGGGAGGATCTCAGCCTCTACATTCAGGTTGATTGGAATTCAGATCCTCAGTCAGCAGCTTTTAAAAATACACAAATATATAGAGTCATATGGAACTGCAGATATAATCTCCACTGGCCACCCAATCCAGGTCATCTAAATATGTCCCGTGGAAACAATTGGAAAAGTCAGGGCTGCATATATGTATATAAGCTATTTTCTGGGAGATAGTAGTTTGCTGGAGCAAAGTGGAGAGAAGTGCTAAGATGGCATCCATACCCACATTTCTTGAGAGTAACTCTCTAGGCCACTAAATGTGCGTAAACTTGAAGTTTGCTTCTCAGCCTAAGCTCCAAGACAAGTCAAGAGCCCTCCTTCACAAAAGACCAGGTGGTATGCCCTAGTCTGCTCTCTGTGGGTGGTAGCCTACCAGGAACTACCTTTATGATCACCATAGTCCCTAGAACCCAAGATAGCAAGTCTCCCTGGCCACCAGATCACAAGGCATCTTTTGGGTTGTGACTGTAGAAACAAACTAGATATAAAAATTAGGGACAAGATGCTTATAAAGCTCCCTACTGGGCAACACTGGCCCTCTGGTATACTGCTGTGGAGAGCACAAAACATGTTAGCCCTTTGAGGTTGCTGGCAAGGATTAGTTAATCCCTAGGTTCACATTTAATTAGAAATCTGCCCCTTAGGCCACAAGCATGGTAATTAGTTAATAGATCTCCTTCATAGAAAGACCAAGATCCTGAGTTTGTTTCTCCTTGCTGGGCTCTGGGAGTGGTAGCTGTTTAGAAACTCTGTTCATTTTCATCCTTTGGAGCCCACAATCTAAGACCCACTGGCTGCCAGACTTAGGTGATGTCCTTTGGCAACAGCCACAAAAATTGGACATGTTGCAAGGGTGTAATGACCTTTCTGGGTAACTCAGTGATACTCGCTCCCATTGAACACGGAACACAACTTCCCTGGTCTCCAGAGCCAGACAATTAAGAAACATTTCCTGTGAAGCAGCCACAAAAATTTGGACAGCAGATGTGTGTGAAAGCTCCCTTCCCGGAAATACGGGCACTCTGGAAGACAACGAAGGGGAACACAAAGATGGTAACTTCCAGTCTCCATCCATGGAGAGTATTTCTCTAGGCTCACAGATTTGTGTGTTAAATTAGATATCCGCGCCTCAGAATAATATATTAATATAAGCAGGTGAGTGTCCTTCACTTTCAGTCTGGGCATGACTAACTTCCTATGAGTTGGGCCCTGGGGCAAGTGAGTGCAAGTGCATGAGCTTCCTGAGATCTATTTCTCAGTTTGTTACAGTCTTGTGGATTATGAGACATAAACCTTGCTGGTTTTCAAAATTAGAGGATTAGGTACTGGTCTTAAAAATTGGAGTATGTAATGTGGGATTTAATCCCATTACTCCTCATTGAGAAGTTCTGGGATTTGAGCTTCCTCCTGATTGTGGGTTACTGTACCAGGGCTGGGGTTTACTGCAAGTTTTTGTCCTAGCCTCTCCTATGTACTTCACTGAAGTTTTATTCTCATTTGCCTAATGTATAATTATTACTAAGCCAAGCTTTTGTTTTTTCTCAGAGGTAAATTTTCTGTATGTAGTTGTAAACCTCTTTTAAGGAGGTGAATTCTGGATCCTCCTACATCACCATCTTGGACCTGTACTTTCATTTCATTCAGTTATAATTATTATCTCTTCTTTCCTTTCTATTTAGTGTTTGAATCATGAATTTGTATGTGTATTACTTAATTTCTGAGTATTTGGAGATTTCTTATTGTTTTTCTATCATATATTCCTAGTTTCGGTCCATTATAATCAAACACTTACTCTTTATTATTGCCATTATTTAAACATTTTGAGGTTCATTTTATGCCCCTGAATATGGTTTACCTTGATAAATATTCCATGTGTGCTAAAATTTATGTATTATGCTTTGATTGCATGAAGTGTGTGATATATCAATTAGATACTATTGTTTAATCTGGTTGTTCAGATCTTCTATAGTCTATCTGTCTAATAATTTTATCAAGAAAATATTAACATCTCAAATTATAATTGTGTAGTTTTCTATTTCAACTTTCACTTTTCTTTTTTTAAGATTTACTTATCTAGTTTTAGAAAGAGAGAGACAGAGTGTACACAGGGTGGGAGGTAGGTGGGACAGATGGAGAGGGAGAGAGTCTTAATCAGGTTCCATGTCCAGCTCAGAGCCCAATGAATATCTCATTCTCATGACCCCCAGAAGATGATCTGTGCCAAAATCAAGAATGAAATGCTCAACTGGACTGAACCACCCAGGTACCCCTCTCCTTTTATCTTTAACATTTTTTTTTTCTTCTACTACCATATTTTTGGGCTATGGTTTTTGGATCATACATGTTTAGAATCATTTTATTTTCAGATGAAATACTATTTTTATCATTATATTATTGTTCTTTAGTCTAGAAATTTCTTATTGCAATATTTACTTTATCAGGTGTTAATATAGACATCTTGAATTTTTGAAAATTAATTTTCACATAATATAACTTTTCTCTTTCTTTTACTTTCAATCTACCTATATCGTTGAATTTGAAGTGAGTTTCCTGTAAATAGCATATATCTGAGACTATTTTTAAAATTTACTTTGCCAGTCTCTTCCTTTTAAATGCTATATTTAGGCCAATTAAATTCAAGGTAATTATTGAAATTATTAAGAATCTTAGCTTATTCTTAATTTTCTGTTCTTATTTTTTAATCCTCTTATTGATTACTTGTACATTTTTCTTTAAGATTTCATCTTGAGGGGCGCCAGGGTGACTCAGTTGGTTAAGCGACTGCCTTCAGCTCAGGTCATGATCTCGGAGACCTGGGATCGAGCCCCGCATCAGGCTCCCTGCTCATCAGGAAGCCTGCTTCTCCCTTTCTCACTTCCCCTGCTTGTGTTCCCTCTCTGGCTGTGTTTCTCTCTGTCAAATAAATAAAAATCTTAAAAAAAAAAAAAGATTTCATCTTGACTTATTTATATTGCTTATGAGTTTGTCAATTTTTTAATTCCTTATGGATTTGCTCTCAGTGATATGACATCATAGTCCACTTGAACTGCATGGTGAAATTTTTCTTCTCTTTGGTTCTGTTTATACTTCATAGCTTTATGAATATCATAAAATTCTTTTTTTAAGATGTTATTTATTTATTTGACAGAGAGAGAAATCACAAGTAGGCAGAGAGGCAGGCAGAGACAGAGGAGGAAGCAGACTCCCTGCTGAGCAGAGAGCCCAATGCGGGCCTCGATCCCAGGACCCTGAGATCATGACCGGAGCCGAAGGCAGAGGCTTCAACCCCCTGAGCCACCCAGGCACCCATCAAATTCTTGAATATCATATTATTTTATAAATTTTGTGTCAATCACCACAAATAATTTATCAGACTCATTAGGAGAAGGATTAAATATGGGAATATGATTCCCCCTATTTTGGTTTCCTGTTCTTTCTTCTTTGCTGTTACTCTGGTATTTCTTCTTTTATCATTTGCTGTTTTTGAGGAACTGTTTTAGTAATTTCTTTTAGTGACAAATTATTTTAGTTATTATTTTAGTTATACTTTACTGAGCACTGTCTAATTCTTCCTCCTTCCTGAAGGAAATTATTGTCAGATGTACTTAATGTGCTTGGCACTTCTTTATTTTCAGTATCAAAAAATGTATTATACAACTTCTTTCTGACCTCCATGCTTCAGAGGAGAAAAATGTAACAAATTTAATTGATACTTCTCTGCAGGTCATACATTATTTATCTGTGGCTAATTTTGTGACTTTTTTTGTATGTAGTTTTCAGAATTTTAATTTTGACATGCTTTGGCATAGACTTACTTGTTTCTATTCTATTTGGCATTGCTCAGTTTGTGGAATGTGTGAGTTTTTTATTTTTTACAGAATGTAGTGTGTTTTATTTTTATTTCTTCAAATACTTTTTCAATCCAACTGTATTCCTCCTCTTATAAGACTACAGTCATATGAATTTTGAATATTTTCTACTTATACCACAGATCCCTAACACTGTGTTGATTTTTATTTTCAGTTTATTTTCAGTCTGTTGTTCAAGTTGGGTAAATTCTTTGGACCCATCCTTAAGTTCACTGTTTATAGCTTCTGTCATCTCCACTCTACTGTTGAGCACATCTTTTTTTTTTCCCAATTTTATTTTTCAGTTTTATAATTTCTATTTTCTCTTTTTTGTTTGTTTGTTTAAGATTTTATTTATTTTTGAGAGACAGACAGAGCAAAGAGAGAGAATGTGTGTGTATACGCAAGTGAAGGGAAAGGCCGAGGGAGAGAACCATCAAGCAGACTTCTGAGTACAGAGCTTGGTGCAGGGCTTGATCTCATGACCCCATGATCATTACTGGAGCTTGAGCCACGAGCTGAATGCTTACTTGACTAAGTTACTCAGGTATGCCTGAGTTCTTTTTTTATAACTTTCATGTTTTATCAAGATTTTTTTTTCCATTTGTTTCAAGAGAATTTGTGTCTTTTGAATCTTTTTAAGAAATATAGTTATTTAAAATCCTTGTTAAATGATTCAAACGTCTAATTCATCCTGTTTTTTTATTCGCTTTTTATGTCTTTTGTCCTTCAGGTTGCTATTTTTCAGGTTCTTTGTATGATGGATATTTGTCCATTTCATGCTGGGTATTTGGGCTTTTATATTAGGAAGTTTCAGGCCCTCTTTAAATAGTTTATTTTAGGATGCAATTACTCTGTTAGGTTTAGAACACAAGTTCTGATCTTTTTGTGGGCTGTTTCTTATGAGATTTTAATTTCCAGAGAATTTTTGCATGCCATTTGGTGTGCTTAATTTATCTCATGCTATCAGCACTCCTACTGGTTTCTACTGATGCTGCTTGCAGAGACACTGCCTGGTGTCTCCCCTAATGGGAAAACAGAGTTTCTGGCCCCAAATTGCCAAGGATAGCTTAATAGGTAGGTTTTGTTTGTTTGTTTTCTCGTGTGTGTGTGTGTGTGTGTGTGTGTGTGTGTGTGTGTGTGTGTGATGGTGAAATCTTCATGCTTGGAGCTACCTGGCTGCCTGATATTTCTTTGTGGGTTAAAGTCATTTTACACCTGCAACAACAGAGACTCCCTGCACTGGGTGCTTGTTGTAGAGACATCCCCATTGCCCATTATCCTCAACTGTGAAGTTTCCATAGATGTGGGGAGAGTGTCTCAGGCCTGTCAGTAAAAAAGAGCACTATCCATTTACCTTCAGTTATTGTTAGTGTGGTTTCCGACGCATCACTCTTGGTCTTTTTGTGGAACTCACTTTTTTTTTGATGCTACTCCTATTTAAATTGGAGTAAAAATAATTCTATCTGAGTTTCCTTGGATGCTCAACTAGGAGCCACCAGACCCCAGGCCTTTTTCTGTTACATGTGGTGGTTGTAAGACACACGAACACTACTTGTTTCTTCAGTTGAAGGACTTTCTTTTTTTCAACTTTTTATATTTCCTTTTTGTTTCTCTCTTGCATTATTTCCTAGGTTTATAATTGGGGAGAAGCAGGAACATGTCAGTCTATTCCATCCTGACTGTACTAGAAGATCCTGTGCCATATATATTTGAGATTTTATTTCTCATGATTTTAATAAAAAGTGATTTAAGAAGTAATCACTTTTTCCTCTAGACATTTGACATGCATTCTAACCTTGCTCTCAGAGGATCAAATAGCTTCATATTCATAGTCCCATTTCCCTGTGTGAAGATTGACTGGATATTTAATTTTTCTAAGAAAATATCACTTTTTAAAATTCACCAGTTTCTTCATTCTTATCTTGAATTCACACACATTCCAATTACTTGACCACATTTTGATGTATTTTCTAAATCTAAGGGTGCAGATTTATCTCACTTTCATGAAGCTTTTGAGAGATGATAAAAAATTAAAGTATCTCTGTTTTCAAAAGAGATAATGTTTTTATTTTATTATTTGGTTTATTTTCTTCCATTTAGAAGAAGTAGTTCAGATGTATGAGCTACATATCAAGGACCACTTTATAGTTATCTGCATATATTTTATTGGCAGTATAATAATAAATATAATTATAATATATTTATTTGTTTAATTTAACATAGGATACTAAAATAAAAATTCGGAAGATAAAATATTTTTATTCAGAAGAAAAGGAGCTATAAAATATATTGAATTAGGAATATTGGGCACTACAGTTATCCTATGTTGTCTTTATAAGGTTAGTTAATAGGAATATAAGGACTAATGGAAATGAGAAATTTTAAATGGTCAAAATGTATACACTTGTAGTCTAGAAAGAGTAGAAAGAAGATTCATGTTATAATGGTAGGAATTAAAAAGTAAACACTGGATAATACTAATTTTTGTACTGACTTTCTAAATCATTGAAGGGTCTTAGGCATGTCACTGATATTTAAACTGAAAACAAAACCTGGAAGAGTGTCTACCCATCATATCTTTAGGATTGATATATTTATTTTATTTAAAAAAATTTTTAAAGATTTTTATTTATTTATTTGACAGAGAGAAACACAGCAGAGAGGGAACAGAAGCAGGGGAGTGTGAGAGGGAGAAGCAGGCTTCCCGCAGAGCAGGGAACCTGATGCAGGGCTCAATCCCAGAACTCCAGGATCATGCCCTGCAATGAAGGCAGATGTTTAATGACTGAGCCCCCAGGTGCCCCAAGATTAATACAGTTAATAAAATAATATTTAAAGACACTGACACAAAACAAAAACTAAATTAAAAAATAAACCTGGGAGAAAATAATTACAAGAAAATAAATGCCCCAAGAAGATGAATAGATCAAATAATATGCATAATGAGTAACAGCAGATGTAACAAATCAATAAGATCAAGACAATGACCAGAAATAACTAAAAAATAAATTTAAAAGAGTGTACAAAGATATTTAAGAATGATTCATATTGTTCATAAACTATATAAGGAGTGAGTTATTATGTTCTACCACCTTGAGAATAAGATATGTACATAGATTACTTGAAATTCTTATTCAGGAGAGCCTTGTGTATTTAACCCCTTTATGTATGTATTCAATATTTATGCATCCAGATGTATGGATATTTATTTTATAATTTTATTTGTTTATTTTATTGTAAAATTAGCCAAAATTTGGCCATTGGAAGCTCTTTTGGTCGTTTCTACATCATTTTGGCATACCTCATCATTGTTTTGTTATGTTTTACTTTGTTAAAAAATACTTCACAAAAAATACTTATATACTTTCTTACATGTCATGTTTATATATTTGCTGTCTTGATACTAGTATCAGCCATTTCTCCAAGAAGCTCTAGTTCCTTTTTTTGGAGAATGGCAGTAGATATTACAATTACAATCTGAATATATGGTGAATGTTGCTACTAGGAAATTTAATATTCACTCTCTCTTAAGTTTTGTATTGTGTCTTTCATTTTTGGTCATCTCAACATATTTTCTAATCCTTTTTAAATTTTCCTTGACTTGTTTATTATTAATGATGTGTGCTTAATTTCCTCATATCTTAAATTTTTTCAAAATTTTTTCTTACTGTTAACTTCTGACTATTCCACTGTGTTCAGAGAACATACTTATTGTTATTTTTATTTTTAATTTAATTAATTTATTGAGATTTAACTGTGACTTGCCATATCATCTTCCCTCAAGAATGTTTTGTGTTCATGTGAGAAGAATATATATGCTGTTTTTGTCAGGTGACCTACTCTCTACACTTGTTAGGTCTATTTAGTTTATAGTGTTACAGTGTTCTTTAAGCTTTTCATTTCCTTCTTAATCTTCTGTCTACTGATTCTCTCCATTTTTAAAGTGAGGTATTGAAGTCTGTATTATTGTTTTGCCTATTTTCCTTCTTATTTCTGTCAATATTTGCTTGATAATGTATATTGGGATCTATTATTAGGTTTACATGCATATATAATTGTTATAGCTTCCTACAGGAGTGATCCTTCTGCCATTTTACAACATCCCTATCTTTCTCTACAGCCATTTTCTTAGACTGAAGTCTACTTTGTGTAATATTATTCTAGCTTCTCCAGCTTTCTTGTAGTTGATCTTTTTATAATGTATTTTTTATGTAATTTTACTTTCAATATCTTGAATCTTTGATCTAAAGTGAGTCTTCAGGGGTAAGGGGGTGCTGGGTGGCTCAGTCAGTTGCATGATTCTTGATTTGGTTCATGTCATGAACCTCATGGGATCTGAGATTGAGCCCCACCTTGGGCTATGGGCTCAAAAAAACGGTATCCTGTAAACAGCATACTTTACAATTCAACCTGATAAGCTGGATAGTTTAACCCATTAACATTTATTGTTATTATTGCTATAATTAGAAGTATATCTGTTGTTGGTAATATTCTTTTATTTTCTTTTTTGTTTATAGACTCAATAGTGATGATGTCTTTTTCATTTATAATTTGCTAAATTGTGTCTTCTCTCCTTTTTTCACAATTAAATTGAAAGTTTATTAATGCCATTGATCTTTTCAAAAGTTTTGTTTTCATTACTTTTCCATATTTTCCTGTTTTCAATTTCACTGAGTTCTGCTCCAATTTTTATTATTTATTTTCTCCTACTTGATTTAGAATTAAATTGTTCTTTTCTTTCTAGATACTAGGGAGAATCTTATGTTCTTAGTCTTATATATTGCTCTTTTGATATCAGGAATTGAATGCTATATGCTTTCCTCATGGTACTGCTTTTGCTGCATCTCAAAAATGTTGATTTATTATTTTCATTTTTATTAGTATCAAAATATTTTTCAAAAATCCTCTTTAAACTTCTTTGATCCCTGGATTATTTATTGGTGTGTGGTTTCATTTCCAGATATTTGGTAATTTTTTTCTGCTATTCATATAGTCTTTCATTGAATTTTGATTTGAAAAAGTACTTTGATGATTTCTATTTTCTTTATACATCTTAAACTGGCCACATTATTAGTTTTTCCTATTTTCCTATTCTATCAGTTTTTTAGCAGTTACTGCCTCTTGTGTTTTGATATTCATTTTTACATTTAGGATTGCAATTTTTTTTATCTTGTTGTTTTGTGAGGTTTTGGGTTTTTTTCTTTTTTTTCCCTTTTATTTTTGTTTTATTGGGTAATTGTCCCTTTATCTTATACATCGCTCATATTTATCCCTGATAATTTCTTAATCTGAATTAAACTTTGTCTGAAATTAATACAGCTACTTCACTTCACCTATCTTTTGATTAAGGGTTAGTATGGCTTATCATTTTCTACATCTTTACTTTTAACTTATCTCATTCTTTACATTTAAATTTGTTTTCATTTATTCTTTTTCTAATGATTTATTTTTTTATGTATATCCAAGTTCATCACACACATACACACACACACACACATTTTTTTCTTCTGCCTGAAGTTCTTTTTACATTTTTCAGAGCTTGTCTGACCATAATGAATTACCTCCATTTTGTTTGCATAATAAAATCTATTTCTCCTTCACTTTGCAAGATTTATTATCTATCATCTATCTATCTTTCTATCATCTATCTATCTATAGCTATCATCTATCTATTATCTATCATCATCATCTTATATCACTATTCATCTATCATCTATCTAATATATAATCTATCATCCATCTATCATCTATCTATTATCTATCTATATCTATATCTATCTATCAATCTATCATCTATGTATATATCTATGTATTATCTATCATCGATCATCTTTCTATATCAATCTACCTATGATCTATCATCTATCTATCATCTATCTTTATCATCATCTATCATCTATCATCTGCCATTACCTATGTGAATACATCTTTTGATGTAAAAATATAGATTGGTAGTTTATTTGTTTTTTCTTTAAAACTTTTACTCTACTTTTTTCTTGCATACATGGTTTCTGTTGGAAGGTATTTTGTAATTGTTATCCTTATTCTTCTCCTGACAAAGTATTTAACATTTTATTTTGCTTTTAAGGACTTTTTTTTTTCTATCATTTTTCTGTCATTTGAACTAAATAATCCCAGATGTGTAGAGTTTTCTATTTCTTTTTTCTGTGCTTTTGATGCTTGGTGTTCTGTGAGCTTTCTGAATTTGTAGTTGATGTCTGTGATTGAATTTGGAAAAATCTTTATCATTATTCCTTCAAATATTTTTTCCAGTCCGTCTGTCTGTTTTTCTTCTGTTATAACAAATTTCCATGTTATATATTTTGTAACTGATATTTTGTTTATTTTGTTTTAATTCTTTTTTTTTTCTATTTTTGTTCCAGTTTAGGAAATCTCTACTGATTATCTTTAAGCTCACTGATTCTTTCCTCAGCTACATCAAGTTCACTATGGAGCCCATGGAAAGTATTTCTATTTTTGTTACATTGTTTTTTTTATTGCTAGAATATTTTTAAAGATTTTATTTAATTATTTGAGAAAAAGAGTGAGAGAGAGAGAGATTACAAGAGGAGGGAGGGTAAGAGGCAGAAGCAGGCTCCCAGCTGAGCAGGGATCTTGATATGGGTCTCAATCCCAGGATTCAGGGATCATGACCTGAGCCAAAGGCAGACGCTTGACGGACTGAGACACCCAGGTGCTCCTATTTCTAACATTTTTGTTGTTGTTTTATTTTGTTTTAGTTTCTGTTTCTCTGCTTATATTTTCCATTTACTTTTGTATGCTCTTTTCCACTAAAGCTTTTAACATATTAATTATAGATTTTTAAAATTCCCTAGCTGACAATTCCATCATCTGTTCATGTTTTAATCTGGTTCTGATTCTTTTGTTGCTTTTACAGATGAATGATAGCTTTTTTTTTGCATGTCTTATGACTATTTTTGTTAAAAGTGGATTTCCTTTAGGGTTCTAGGAATTAACACAAATAAAGTTTCAGTGTGAAAATGTATGTGAACTGGCTAGAGTTAGACTGTGTTTAGTGGTTTATGTAAGCTTAAGTGTGAGAAGCTTCAAATTTCTTCATTGTCCTTGTTTTGTCTCCCTTTTGACTTTGGATTTCCCTAAGTACTTTTTGAGGTATTAGTCTCAAAACTTTTTTTTTTGTAGCTTCAGCCTACTCTTATCTTTTTAATACTAGATCCCTGCAGGTATTATGGTGTGGAGGAGTAGTATTCTATAATATTTTGATCAAGTTATCAGTTCCTGCCCCTTGTTGAGAGTGCCCTCCCTCCTTAGGTGAAATAGAAAAGCTAGAGGCAGATAGAGTAAGATGAATGTTTTCCCCAAGCTGAGAACATGCTTGCCAAAATTATTTCCCTAGAGTATAGGCATTTGTTGTGATGACAGCGTGCATTTCATGATTATTCTTCCTCTCTCCATAATAGAGCCATGGAAATATCTTTTATCAGATATTCATCATGAGAACCAGGAGAGGTTACTAGAAGTAAATAGAAGTTATGAAAATTTATTGATCTTCCTAACACTGCAACCCCTACAGAGTGTCTTGCTGTCATGCTAACATTCACTTAGTTCCCAGAAATTCATCAAAATTGCCACTTAAATGTTCCTGCTAAATTATGCCTCTATGACTTCTGTTCCAGATAAAGCAGACGTCAGTTGTTGTGTGCCTCTGGATGTGCCTTTCTGTTTCATTTCTTAAGTGATAGTTTCCTTCTGAGTTAATGGTTTTCCTTGCCACCTCGGTTCTCTTATGGGCTCAAGAAAAATAACTGACTTTCAGTCTATCCAATTTTTTTCTTGTTATTAGCACAGGAGTGACAACTTCTAAGCTCTGAGCATGTTGAAGCTAAATCTGAAAGCCCTTATCAAACTATTTTTAAAAATATTGGTCTTTTATATTTTACTCTATGTCAGTCTCTATCTATATTATACCACAGATGTTTATTGATTTAATGACTATGGAATACTAGATCTAATGTTATACAAGTTTATACAACTAGTTTTATTTACTTTGTTTTCCATTTCTGGTACTTAAGATATTACTGTTTTCTATGGATTCTTCTAGCTGTCATTTTGAAGTCATCTTCAAGCAATGTGTTCTTTTCAATAATTGTACAGATCACATTATAGTTCTCCCATATTATTTTTTTTTTATTTTTCTTTCTTATTTCATTTATTTAATTCTTCATGTATCCTACTTTAACAACTGTTTTGTACCTCTGGAAATATTTTCCTTTCACAAAATTATAAATTTTGAATTCACTGATCCACTTTATTTTACAGATTTCAATATTCTTTATAACTTTAAGTAAAAGTAAATACTTTTCAATACTCTAGTCATTGAAGTCATTGAATCAGATTAATGAGTTAGCCTTCACAGCAACAAAGGAAGGAGATTCATATATTCCTTAATTGTATCAAAAGATTACTTGCCATAGCACAATCACTCTTACATCTCACAGTGAATTTTTGACAGCCCTCTGTAGGATCATATTGTTGTAACCTATTGATCCTTTTTGGCTAAATCAGACCCTTTTTAGAATATCTGCCATGAGCATGATAATCCAAATTGTCTGAGATGTATTCTATCATCTCTGAAATGGACCAGGACATAATTTTGGCAATAGCTGATTATGCTCAAATTGGGACAATAAGATTCTATTTCTCAGAAAGGGACTGGGAACTTATTCATCTCTACTTTTTTTTTTAATGAATGACTAACATAATGGTAATGTGAGTGACTCCAATTTTAAAGATGCAAGTGAACAATAATAAAAACAAGAATAAAAACAAGAACAGAAATTCAATAAGCAGAAATTAAAGGATGGATCAGACACTCAGAGCAAAGTAGCAGTGAGAGATGAGAGAAAGGAGAGACAGAGAAATAAAGGCAGAGAGAAACAGAAAATCAGATTGCTGGCTGCAGCTGGTTCCTGGCTTGAGTTCCTAGCGTGAGCCTACTGCATACTACCACTCCAGTCTAGGGGGTAATCTACCCCATATAACACAACTCCCTTTTGGCTTAAGTTGGCTGCATATTCTTTTGTTGTTAATGACCAAGAAAATCTTGATTAAGATGCTTCTGTTGCTTTACTTATTCTGTGTATTAGCTAGCAAATATTTATCCACTTGTGCCATCAATGTTCCCGAATAAGGCCAGTGGAGGAACGAGGGACCATCTCCGAGTGGGACATCCCAACTATACTCATGTGTAAAATGTTCCTCTACCATAAATATATTAGTAATTTTAGGTTAGACTATTTCTACTTTACTTCTGAGTTAGACCACAAATATTTAATAGAATTCCTAGTTAGTAGGTTTTTAAGAATTCTTCTTCCTCAATTTTAGAAGAGAAAGACTTACAACCAAGGGACCTAATTATTCACAGCAAATTTTAGAAGTATAATCTATACTCTCCCTGAGGACCTATGTTTTAAAAGAGGAAAATATAAAATACATCTTTGACACTTAATATTATTGAAATAGAATACTAACATCAGTAACATATGATGATATCAGGAGATTTTTCCAAATTGTGTAAGATTTGTTAATTCCATCATGAATCTTAGGCTGTCAACACTGGTGAGTTTATGAGATGTTTCCAGTTTATAAGGTATATTCAAATTCTTCTTGCAAAATTAAGTTTTCGAAACTCTTTTCTTTGTTAAAAAACCACAGATGTCATAGTTGTAAAAATGTATATGACACAAAGGTGCTTCCAGTTAGAAAATATTCTCTGACATATTCCCTACAAGATGTTGCCTTCTTCCCCATCAGATTTTAAGCGTCTTTTCTTTCACCCCATGAGATATAGTTTCAAAAGATTTCTAGAATGCTTGTATCTGAAAGCATAGAAACATTTCAATCTCAAAGAAATGCAATTCTGCCAAGTGTTGGTGACTGATTAAAGAGTGACTTAGATCTAAATGTTTAGTTTTTCTCTCACATGCCCACATAGAAATCTAGAACAACACTTGAGGGAGAAAGCCCTTAGGCATGGAGATACTTCTTTTCTTTTTCTGACTTTTTTTCCATCTATATTTATGATGAGATTTTAAAATCTGTCTCCAAACAAGTAGATTAATGGGACTTTCAGGGTCTTTATACCTGATCAGATTTTTTTTGTTGTTTAACATTTTGCTTTTGCCCCCCAAATGTAAAAGCTTTCACATATTCTTCAGTCCTAAGAAATAAAGCAAGGAGAATTACAAACTCACTATAGAAAAAAAAAGGTATTTTGAATAAATGTATTTTCAGGAGTTCTAGTAGAGTCATGAAATAAATCTCTAATAACCTTTTTTGACACCTGAACTACTGAACTACATATTTATTTTCTTAATATACTTTAAAACATTCCTTATTCAAATAAAAAATATCTCCTTAGGCAGACATCATGTAATACCTCACTAGAGATTAGTAGCTAATCACCAAAAGCAGGGTACTTAGGGAGGGGAGAAAGCACAGTGCCCGACAAAATTTTATGACATGACCTAAAGGAACCTTGGAAAGCACCAAAGGAAAACTACTTCCACTCTGTACCTTCACTGACAATGATTCTAGGCACAAGTCAGCCAAAAAATGCAGCATATCCATGAAGAGAAGCCTTTTCCCTAAACTGTTTTTATTCGCCGTCTGCATACTAACGATTTGATCATTTATTTAACTCAACACATAGTTTGTTTTTTATCTCCAAATATATTGAAGAAGTTCAAAGCCTATCATCCCCAAATATGCCACTTAGGAGTACTGATTATCTTGAGTTAAGGGCACTTTAGAAATAGCAGATGCTGAATAGGTACTCTGACGTAGTAAAGTTTTTCTACGAAAGATGTCCTACCTTATCAGGAAGGAGGTAACATTCTTATCATGAAAAGTGGAGATATATGGAATCATATACAGACTTGTTAAAAAAATATTCCTGTCTTCCTTTAGACTTCTTACATTGTTTCCTTAATTTTCCACAGTTGCCTCTTTTTCTTCAACCCGCTACAAAAGCATATGGGTTTCATCATCTCTTTGTTCATCCTCTGTTGAGGGTTCCAAAGGCAGATTAAACTTATTTACTTATATAGTTTCTCCTGTTGCTCTGTCTTATGTGAGCTTGACTCTCACTCCCACCCAAAAAACTTCAAGAGTGTAAAGGTTAGGTTTTACTTTTACAATATGAATACATTTAAGTAGAATAAACAGAGTCACCTATTTTCCTTTTTAAAAAATGCATTCCAAAATAAATATAACAAATGTGATTATGCAACTATTAAATGAAATTTAACATATAAAATAGATCAAAGAAGTTCGTTTTCAAATTCAACTCTAATACCGTCATTCAAAATCAGAATAGAGCATTTCCTTCTGGTCTGTTTTTATTCTACTATCCTATTGTATTAATAAGCAGTGCTCTGATTTTTCATATGCTGTTATATTTTAAATGATGCCCAAATATTATACAGTTGTGTGGATAACATTTCTAACACATTCATACTATTCTCTTAAGCGAAATTACCACAGTTTTCTTATAACACTCTTGATAAAATTTTAGCTTGATTCTAATAACCTTCTTAAGGAACACATACAAAAAATAACTTTAAATGATTATACCTTTCATGACAATTTCACCTTGACAGTTCCCTTCAAATGCAACCACTGTATTAAAATAAAGAAAGAAAGAATAAAGTATTTGTTAAATTTTGTCTAATTCCTTGCTCAAATTATTGATGATTTTGTCCTCTGTTTTTGTCAATATATATAACAATTTAATTATGGCTAGAAAAATATGGGGAATTATGATTTTTTGAGAATCTTTTAAAAATCTGGATAGGCAAAAATCAGTTTTATTTTGATTTTCATTTTATTCTTATTGTTTCCTATATATTTGTGGATTATCTATTCCTATCTTTTGTCTCTGCTTCTTTGGAATACCATCAAATAGAATTTAAATGTTTTCTTCACATTCCAGACATTGATACTAAGCTATACAAAGATATGATATATCTGCTATGCAAAATGATGAGAGCATTACTGAGGAACATGCTTACAGGACCTAAGAGACTGGTATATATTGAAGAAAACATATGGATGGAAGAGTAATGACATGTATGATGGTCCCCTTGTCCACTGCATCATAGAGTTCTGCTCAGAATGCTAGCAATATTTCAGGGCAGAGTGTGGGCAAGAGACCGCAACCACTGGGCTATGAAGCTTCTGATCAGTACAATTACAGAAATAACTGCCCTTTCCATGCTACTATCAAGGGCTGGTATTGCCATGATAGAATAATGCAATACTGACACGACTACTTTCTTTTCTTTTCAGTTCAGCTTAATTGTGGACTTAGGAGTTAAATATTAACTGGTTTCCATGTACTTTGTTTTGAGATCAACTCCTTTGCAGGGCAGATAGGATGAAGAGTGTACAATTATCTCCCTGTAGTCCAATTTTAATTTTATTAACAGTTGATTGACTTGTGTAAGTAGCTTGAACTGTGTTCTTTAGTATTTTTAATCTCAGTGATGCTGATATAACACTTCCTACATACATGGCACACAGAAATAATTTTATGCAGCTTAATTAGAAAATATTTATAAATTATAATCATTTCTTTAAATGTCTCTCATCAAACTAGTACTAAAATCATAGTGAAATTCATTCTAAACTTATTGCATTTTTTTAAAATTTTTTGTATTTATTTGACAGAGGGAAACACAGCTAGAGAGGAAACACAAGCAGGGGGAGTGAGAGAGGGAGAATGAGGTTTCCTGCTGAGCAGCCAGCCCAATGCTCTGCTGGATCCTGGGACTCCGAGATCATGACCTGAGCAAAAGGCAGATGCTTAATGACTGAACCAGCCAGACACCCCTAAAGTTATCATATTTCTGATATCTTAATGTAATTGTCACCTCTGACAGTGGACACAAAATATGAAAATGCGTACTCAGTGACCATGACATCAGCTTAAGGTTATCACCTTGGGAATGGTGATTGAAGCAAGTTGGGCCAATTAGATTCTTTCCTATTAGCATGTGGAATGTGCACTAATGGAGATGGAATCTGGGAATCATTATGTTACATAATGTGTATAATCTAAACAGAGGCCTGTGTACTCACTCCTGCTGCTGATGTCTCTTAGGTAGCTTTATGCCTTTTTTCCTGAGTTTTATTTGTTCAACTCCCACTTTGAGAACAGCAACCAACCTCTTTGTTGTCCATTGTATTTTCCTTTTCTAATAAAGCTAGCTTAAGTCTAAGCCAGAGCCAGAGTCATTTGCATATAAAAGAAGAACTATTTTGGTGTATGTTGTTACCTATTTTATAGTAATATTGAGCCCATTAGGGAAATAACAGGAGCACAAGAGTTTATATTGTTCACTTTGTCTTGATGTTTCCTTTGAAAAATGTATTTATTAAGCACATACTAATTATAAGACCCTGTGCTAAATGCTTTGTTGTATATATTTTTTCTCTTTTCATTTTTACAACTTTTTCATCTAAGAATATAGCTTCCACTTTCATTTTTCAGGCTTCCACATAAATAAAAATAGATAATTAGTAACTCTATAAAAAGCTCACAGATTATGAATATTTTATTTTGGGTTCCTAAGGAATAGACACTGAGATAGGGAATAGCATGAATAAATTTTCTTAGGAATTATTCTCAGAAAATATACCTGTGTAGATTGAAGAATGCAAGGTTAGAGGGAAAGAGGAATAGAATATCACAGTCAAAATAAAAAAACAAATGGATTCCACCAGGTGTCCAGAATCTGGAATGGTTCTTCATATTTGTCTCATTTTGAGACAAAGGAAGAGATCTTTGTAACCCTGTGTGAACAATTGGATTAGGTTCTGAAAAAGGAATGACCTTAGGTGGAGCAGGTTTTTGTTTTTGTTTGTTTGTTTGTTTTTTATTTTTTTATTTTTTTAATTTTTTCCTTCAACTGAGGAGAATTCTCTCTCTAGGCAGCACACCATGGTGTGTGGTACAATTCACCTCTTGTGCTATTTGGATTCACTCCTTTGCATAATGAATTTTAAGAGCAAGATGGCAGAGGAGTGGGGACCTAAATTTTGTAGATATCCAGAAATTCAGCTAAATAGTTTTCAAACTCTTCTGAGCACCTACAAACTCAACAGGAGATCAAAGAAAAGAATAGCAGCAATTGTAGGAATAAATAAGTGACCACTTTCTGGAAGGTAGGATGTGGAAGGAACTGAATCCAAGGCTATACACAGGGAGATAGACCATGGCGGGCGGGGGGGGGGGGGCAGCTCCTGGCAAGCAGTAGAGCACTCAGGTCCCTCGAGGTCACATAACAACCGGGGGTACCTGAGTGTGGCAGAGCCCCAGGTATCATAGGAGGGTAGTTGGCTGCAAAGACGGAGCTAAGGAGTGGGCTCTCACTTCAGGGTTGTCATGAACCACAATTCCGGGCACAGTTGGATTACAGCACTTCTAGCAGGAACCTCACAAGTGGCAGATCTGGGGAAACCCCCAACCACCTCCATTGGGATGAGTGGTGCAAGAATGCACTGAAGAATCAGCTGGGTTTGGAGACTCCATGTGTCCAAACACTTGGTCAGGGGCTGGGTGAACATGGAGGGCTACTGAAGACCAGGAAGACAGGAGTGATTTAACTGCCTTTCTCTGAGGGTGCACTCAGGAGTGGGGCACTGAGGTCTCTGCTTCTCTGGTCAGAGATTGGGAGACTACCCAATCTTCATTCTTCATTTTCCTCCTCCAAAGCTGTATGGAAAGCATTCAGGTAACAAAAGCTATCAAGAGCAAAACTGAGCAGATTACTTAACATGGACCCTGAAAAAGCCAGTGAAATTCCTCTTTAGGCAAAGACATTTGAGAATCACTTCAACAGGCCCCTACCCCAGAAGATTAGCAAGAACATCCAGCCAAGACCAAGTTCACTGATTAATGAGAACCGTAGAACTTCAGAGTTAGGGGAATGCAGCACGTAGAATTCTTGGCTTTTTTCCTATGACTCTTTACTTTCAAAATTAATTTTTTTAATTTTATTTTTTTCTTATTCTATTTCTTTTATAATTTTTCCTCTTTCTTATTTTAGCCTCTTTAACTATTTTATCTTATCAATACACTTTAAAAAATCTTTTTTTAATTTTCATTGTTATACTCATATTCAATCCCTTCATTATATTTATGTTATTTTTCTATACATATACTTTTTTCTTTCTTTAAAATTTTGGGATACAGTTTCTTCTAACAGATCAAAATATACCCTAAATCTAGCACATCACTTTGTTCTGGTCTTGAGCCTGATCACATTTCTCCTTTTTTTTTCTTTTGCTTTTTCCTTTTTTCTTTTTACAACAAACTTCTTATCTTATTAATTCCTTAATTAGAATCTTTTTTAATTTTTTATCTTTACAGTCGTATTCCATCCCTTCATCATGTTTACCCTTATTTTTATATATATATGTTTTTCTTTCTTTAAAATTTGGAAAGGCAGTTTCTTCTAACAGACAAAAATACACCAGTACATTTAACATCAAGTGTGTAGCTCTGTTCTAAACACACACACACACACACACACACACACATATATATATTTAAGATTTTATTTATTTGACAGAAACACAGCTAGAGAGGGAACACAAGCAGGGGGAGTGAAAGAGGGAGAAGAAGGTTTCCCACCAAACAGGTAACCGAATGCAAGGCTCAAATCTTGGGACTCTGGGACATGACCTGATCCAAAGGAAGACACTTAATGACTGAGACACCCAAGAACTGCTTTTCTTTTTTTTTCCTTTTTCCTATGGGTCTCTTCTGATTTGATTAATGTATATTTTTCTGGAGTCATTGTTAGCCTCTTAATATTTTGTTCTCTCATTCACATATTCTTATCTGGACAAAATGGCAAGGTGGAAAAACTTACCTCAAAAAAAAAAAAAAAAAAAAAAAAAAAAAAAAAAAAAAAAAAAAAAAAAAAAAAAAAAAAAAAAAAAAAAAAAAAAAAAAAAAAAAAAAAAAAAAAAAAAAAAAAAAAAAAAAAAAAAAAAAAAAAAAAAAAAAAAAAAAAAAAAAAAAAAAAAAAAAAAAAAAAAAAAA
>PITA01014506.1:0-23236 GCA_004023965.1 Spilogale gracilis | reverse complement strand
TCCTTTTCTGGAGAAATAAAAGAACTAAATCTAACCACATTGAAACAAAAAAGGTCTAATGAGGTGCAATAAAAAATGGATCCTGTTACTGCTAGGTAAATGAGACAGAAGAGAGAATTAGTGATATAGAAGACCAATGATGGAGAATAAATAAGCTGAAAGAAAGAGAGATAAACAACTACTGGACCATGAGGGGAAAATTTGAGAGATAAGTGTCACCATAAGATGAAACAATATTAGAATAATTGGGATTCCAAAAGAAGAAGAAAGAGAGGGGGCAGAAGGTATATTGAAGTAAATTGTAGCAGAGAATTTCCCCTAAGCTGTGGAAGGGCAAGCATCAAAATCCAGGAGGCACAGAGAACCCCCTCTCAAAATCAATAAAAATAGGTCCATATCACATCATCTAATAGCAAAACTTACAAGACTCTGACAAATAGAAAATACTGAAAGCAGCTTGGGACAAGAAAGCTGTAACATGCAACAGTAGAAATATTAGATTGGCAACAGACTTATCCACTGAGACCTGGCAGGCCAGAAAGGACTGGCATGATATATTCAGAGCACTAAAAGAGAAAAAATATGCAGTCAAGAATACTATATCCAGCTATACTGTCATTGAAAATACAAGGAGAGATAAAAAGCTTTCAGGACAAACAGAAGTTAAAATAATTTGCCAACCCCAAAAGTCCTACAGGAAATATTGAAAGGGGTCCTCTATACAGAGAGAGAGCCTAAAAGTGAAACCAAAAGGGATCAGAGACAATGTACACTAACAGTCACTTTACAGGTAATACATTGGCACTAAATTCAAATCTTTCAATATTTCCCCTGAATTTAAATGGGTTAAATGCCCCAGTTAAAAGACACAGGGTATCAGAGTAGATTAAAAAACAAGACCTATTGATATGCTGTGTGCAAGGAATTCATTTTAGACCCAAAGACCCCTTCAGATTTAAATTAGGGGATGGAAAACAATTAACCATGCTAATGGATATCAAAAGAAAGCTGGAGTGACAATCCTTATATCAGATAAATTAGATTAGATTTTAAGCCAAACTATAAGAGATGAGGAAGGATATTATATCATACTTAAAGGGTCTGTCCAACCAGAATATTTAACAATTTTAAATATCTATGTCCTGAACATGGGAGCAGCCAATTATATAAACTAATTAATAACTAAATCAAAGAAACACATCAACAAAAATAAAATAATAGTAGGGGACTTTAATACCCTCCTCACTGAAATGGAAAGATCATCTAAGCAAAAGATAAATAAGGAAATAAAGACTTTAAATTACACACTGGATCAGATGGACATCACAGATATATGTAGAATATTCCATCCCAAAACAACAGAATACATATTCTTCTCCAGTGCACATGGAAAATCCTCAAGAATAGATCACATCCTTGGTCACAAATCAGGTCTCAACTGGTACCAAAAGATTAAGATTATTCCCTGCACATTTTCAGAACACAACGCTTTGAAACTAGAACTCAACCATAAGGGGGAAAGTTGGAAAAAACTCAAATACATGGAGGCTAAAGAGTATCCTACTAGAGAATGAACGAGTCAACCAGGAAATTAAATAAGAATTAAAAATTTTGTGGAAACAAATGAAAATAAAGTCACAGCTGTTCAAAACCGTTGGAATATAGCAAAGGTGGCCCTAAGAGGAATGTATATAGCAATACAAACCTTTATCAAGAATCAAGAAAGGTCTCAAACACACAGCTGAGCCCAACACCTAAAGGAGGTAGAGAAAGAACAGCATAGAAAGCCTAAACCCAGCAGGAGAAGAGAAAAATAAGGATCAGAGCAGAAAACAATGAGATAGAAACAAAAAGAATTGCAGAACAAATCAACAAAACTGGGAGCTGGTTCTTTTAAAGAATTAATAAGATAGATAAACCCCTGCCAGTCTTATCAAAAAGAAAAGAGAAAAGACTCAAATAAATAAAATCATGAATGAAAGAGG
Source organism: Spilogale gracilis (assembly GCA_004023965.1). Lineage (NCBI taxonomy): Eukaryota > Metazoa > Chordata > Mammalia > Carnivora > Mephitidae > Spilogale > Spilogale gracilis. Next base: position 21,251 of record PITA01014506.1, on the reverse strand, counting down.
AGAGATTGCAGCCAACACCTAAGAAATACAAACAATTATAAGAACATATTATGAACAGCTATATGGCAGCAAATTAGACAATCTGAGAGAAATGGATGCATTCCTAGAGACCTATAAACTACCAAAACTAAACCAGGAAGAAATAGAAAACCTGAACAGGCCCATAACCAGCAAGGATATTGAAGCAGTCATCAAAAATCTCCCACGAAACAAGAGACCAGGGTCAAAGGGATTCCTAGGAGTATTCTACCAAACATTTAAAGAAGAGTTAATGCTTATTCTCCTGAAACTGTTCAAAAAAAATAGAAATGGAACGGAAATTTCCAAAATCCTTTTATGAGGTCAACATTACCTTGATTCCAAAAACCAAAGACCCCATCAAAAAGGAGAATTACAGACCAATATCTCTGATTAACATGGATGCAAAAAAAAAAAAAAAAAAAAAAAGCATCTGAATTGGCAAAGAAGAAATTAAATTCTCACTCTTTGCAGATGAAGTGATACTTTATGTGGAAAACCCAAAAGACTCCATTCCAAAACTGCTAAAACTCATACAGGAATTCAGTGAAGTGTCAGGATATAAAATCAATGCACACCAATTGCATTCCTAAAATCAATGCACATAAATTGCATTCCTTACACACCAATAGCAAGACAGAAGAAAGATAAATTAAGGAGTCAATCCCATTTACAATTGCACCCAAAATCACAAATACCTAGGAATAAACCTAAATGAAGAGGCAAAGAATCTGTACTCAGAAAACTATAAAGTACTCATGAAAGAAACTGAGGAAGACACAAAAAATGGAAAAAAAGTTCTATGTTTATGGATTAGAAGAACAAATATTATGAAAATGTCTATGCTACCTAGAGCAACCTACACGTTTAATGCAATCACTGTCAAAAATAATCCTAAAATTTATATGGAACCAGTAAAGACCCTGAATAGTCAGAGGAATGTTGAAAAAGAAAACCAAAGTTGGTGGCATCACAATTCCAGACTTCAAGCTCTATTACAAAGCTATAATCATCAAGACAGTGTGGGACTGACACAAAAACAAACATATAGATCCATAGAATAGAATAGAAAGCCCAGAAATGGACCCTAAACTCTATGGTCAACTAATCTCTGACAAAGCAAGGGAGAATGTCCAATGGAAAAAGGCAGTCTCTTCAACAAATGGTGTTGGGAAAATTGGACAGCCACATGCAGAAGAATGAGACTAGACCATTTCCTTACACCACACACAAAAATAGACTCAAAATGGATGAAAGACCGCAATATGAGACAGGAATCCATCAAAATACTTGAGGAGAACAAAGAAAGCAACTTTTTCAGCTGCAGCTGCAGCAACTTCTTTCTAGAAACATCACCAAAGGCAAGGGAAGCAAGGGCAAAAATAAAATGTTGGGACTTTATTAAAATGAAAAGCTTTTGTACACCTAAGGAAACAGTCAATGAAACCAAAAGACAACTGACAGCATGGGAGAAGATATTTTCAGATCACATATCAGATAAAGGACTAGTATCCAAAATCTATAAAGAACTTATCAAACTCAACAGCGAAATAACAAATAATCAAATCAAGAAATGGGCAGAAGACATGAACAGACATTTCTGCAAGGATGACATCCAAATGGCCAACAGACCCATGAGAAAGTATTCAACATCTCTGGGCTTCAGGGAAATACATATCAAAACCACTGTGAGGCCACCTCACATCAGTGAGAATTACTAAAATTAACCAGTCAGGAAACAACAGGTGTTGGTGAGGATGGGAAAAAGGGGAACCCTCCTATATTGTTGGTGGAAATGCATGTTACAGACACTCTGGAAAACAGTATGGAGGTTCCTCAAAAAGCTGAAAATAGAACTACCCTATGACCCAGCAATTGCACTAGTGGGTATTGACCCTAAAGATACAAAGGTAGTAATCTGAAGGGGAATGTGCACCCAAATGTTTATAGCAGCAATGTCCACAATAGCCAAACAATGGAAATAACCTAGAAGTCCATCAACAGATGAATGGATGAAGAAGATGTGATATATATATACACAATGGAAAACTATGCAGCCATCAGACCTCCCCCCACCCAAATCTTACTGTTTGCAATGACCTAGATGGAACTAGAGGGTATTATGCTAAGGGAAATAAGTCAATTAGAGAAAGACAATTATTGTATGATCTCTCTGATATGAGGAATTTGAGAGGCAGGGTGGGGGTTCATGGGGAGAAGAGAGGGAAAAATTAAACAACATGGGACCAGGGAGGGAGACAAAGCATAAGAGACTTAATCTCAGGAAATAAACTAAGGGCTTTTGGGGGTGGGAGCAGGGATAGGGTGGCTGAGTCATGGACACTGGGGAGGGTATGTGCTATGGTGAGTACTATGAAATATGTAAGACTGATGATTCACAGACATGTACCCCTGAAACAAATAATACATTATATGTTAATTTTTAAAATTCTCCAGAAACATTAAAATTGCAAATAGGAAAAAAAATAAATTTTAAGAACATCTCCTGCAGAATTCGGGACTGGGCTTTTTCATGAAGGAATTTATCAAAAGACAAAATCAGTTGGACTTGTGTTCTTTGTCATGGGCTGAATTATGTCTCCCAAAAGTCATATGTTGAAGTCTCAACCTCCACTACCTCGGAATGTGAACTTTTAAGGAGATACAGACTTCAAAGATATTATTAAATTAAAATGAGTTTCTTTGGGTGGTGCGGGGCCTTAATCCAATATGACTAGTTATGTATACAAACAGGAAAAATAAATGTGAGGACATAGAGAGAAGATTCCCAACTCAAGCAAAGGAGAGAGGCCTCAGGAGAAACCAATACTCTGACAACCTGATGTTGTACTTCTAAATTCTTGAACTATAAAAAAATAAATGTGTGTTGTTTAAACCACTCAGTCTGTGATATGTTGTTATGGTGGCCACAGGAAACTAATACAGACCACATGGCTGCAGCTGATGTCAAAGGTGTATTTGATAATTATTGTGTCTCTACTACAGAATCTAGATAATCCTTTTCCTTGGCTACCAACAATGCTAAGGTAGGAGGCTTACTCTGTAGGATAATTAGCATACCCTGACTAATATAGTTTCTTCTACCACTGTACCTTGTTAACCTAGAGCAGTAAAAAATTATAAAAGTTTGGGATATGATAAAGCTATTGTTTAAGCAATAACTGAATCTCATCATAGTTTTCTTTGATAATGGTTATTAAAAGTAGAAAGCTACCATATAACTATTCATTCTCATTTATTAATCTAGAGGGGATATATGCACTGTTTTTAAAGGAAACAAACAGCAGAACTAAGAAAGTAATATATTGGCTTCCATTTCAACCACTTTTTTCACCTATTAACTAATGAGCTGACAGAATTTAATAAGACGGGGAGAGAGGTATATGGTACATTTTCTAATTTTATTAAAAGATGACTAATGGATTCAGAATAATTGCATGATTGTCCTCTCAATACAATGCCATATACTAAAAGCAACATTCTATTCTGAGTTCTATAATTGTGAATAACTCAGATTAGTTTTGTTTAACATTAAGGTTTATATTGTTGCATTGTCTTACAAATAGAAGCATTAATGGTCTCTATCCTTGAAGAAGAAAGAACTTTGATTCATATAGAAGTAATTGCCCTTTCAATGTTAAAAATGGCTACAGGATATTTAAATGCATTCTGTAAAACACCAATTAATATGAGAGAGAAGAGAAAAAGAAAGCAGAATTTAGAATAGTTTTAACACAGATGCATTGCAAGGAACAGTAACATCCACACACCCAGAGAACACTTCACAGGTGGATAGGCATGAACACTTAGGGTTGGGTCTTCTGGGACAATTAAAAATGTGTGAATTAGAGACTTCAACAGGGCCAAAGTATCCCTATTCTAAATAGTAGCTAAATGCTGTTTAATTTAGATAGATTAATTAAAATTAATGAATACCTTTTATTGATGCATTGATTCATTAAATATTTGTTTTATGTACCCAAATTCATTCCAAGGACTATGAACTTTGAGTGTTGCATGAATAAAAGCAAAATCACTGTATTCATCAGAATTAGAATGTAGTGTTGGATTCCAATGAGTGGGTATGTTTTAAAAAAAATTAAAAGTATAGTGTTGGATTCCAGTGAATACATTTAAAAAGTATGTGCCATTGTAGCCTAACCAATGAAAAGGGAACTTAGCTTAGCCTCTAGGAAGAGGAAGTATTTGTAATACAGAGAATAAAGTAGCACTTGTCACAATCTGCTGACGAATATATTTCAGAGTTTTTTTTTTCTTTTTAATTAAATACCAACTCTAATTGGAATATTTAACAGTTTACAAAAGTGAATTTAATTAAACATGCTGCAGCCTAAATAAACCTTTTTATGTGCATATTTGTGAGATTCGGAGCACAAAACTAATTGTCAGATACTCGTATCTTAAGAAATTCAAACAACTTTCTACACTGTATAAATTAGCTTCTGTAGTCTAGAGAGACAAAATATTTGCTCCATTACCCACAATATGGGGATGATAATAATACATGACTTGCTCGCCTGATTAAAATATTAAACATGCACCAGCAGGCCTTTTCCAGGGGCTTCTTTCTTTGCTTTCTCCTTAAAGTTTGACATTTCTTATAAGTTACATTGTTATCCTCATTCTATTTACTTATTTCTTGAGGTTATACTACCTAATATATGTACGTTTGATGATGGTCAAAAATGTTCCAGTTCTCTCTTTTATGCTCCCCCACCACATCTCAGATATATATTCCTGACTATCCCTTATGTCTTTAAAACTGACACATTGAATGGGGCACCTGGGTGGCTCAGTTGGTTAAGCAACTGCTTTAGACTCAGGGTAGGATCCTGGAGTCCCAGGATCGAGCTCCACATCACGCTCTCTGCTCATCAGGAAGCCTGCTTCTCCCTCTCTCACTTCCCCTGCTTGTGTTCCCTCTCTGGTTGTGTTTCTTTCTGTCAAATACATAAATCAATACATCTTAAAAAAAAATAACTGACAGTTTGAAAAAAAATCAGCTTTCTATTCCCATCACACCTTCCTAAATTTAATCTTTCTTTTAGAACCTTTAGTAACTAATTCTGTGGAAAACATATTGGAATCATCCTTAATTCTAGGCTTCAATATGCCACATACAGAAGATGTATAATGACTCAAACTGAAAAAAAGAAAAAAAAAATTTTTGTCACAAGATAAAAACTGGTATCTCTGAACAAACTGTAACTTAACTCTCTATGATTATTTCAGAAGCCAGGTTCCATTCCACCATTAATATGACCCCTTATATTATTTGTATCTGGCTAGTAATGGGGAGCAGAAGGTAGAGAAGCAGCACAAACTCCCTGAAGGGTCCCATGTTACTTCTGCTCGCGTGTCACTGTCAAGAATTAGGTACATCTTCTGTTCCTTCACAGCTTCAGGTTGAACCACAAGCTTCTTGTCATTGTTTTATGCACTCTCGATCTCCCCACTTGACAACATGTTCAGATTAAAAGCTGTATTACATTTTATTGTACAGATATTGCCAGCCCAATATCTAGAGTACAGAATTGAAGTGCCTTGATACATAAATATGCAACTATTTTTTCCCATTAGTTTATTGTTCTAAGACTAGGATTTGAATACTCTATTCAAACAATGCCTTAGAAACGAGGGGCATCTGAGGGAATAAGACAAACTGTTCCCCTACTGGAGCTTATGCATTAAAGTGTGGAAACAAGAAATATACAAATAAGTAAATTTATGTCACATGATAACGTTACAGAGACAGGTAAAGAAGATAAAGAATGGCAATGTTGTTTTGTTTAAGGTTTTCTGTGTAGATCTCATTGAAAAGGTTACCTTTTTTTTTTTTTTTTTTTTTTTTTTTTTTTTTGGAAAGGGAGAGAGAAGGGGAGGTAAGGGCAGAGGGAGAGAGAATCTTAGGCAGACTCCATTCCCAGTGCAGGACCTGATGCAATCTCACAATCCTGAGATCATGACCTAAGCCCAAATCAAAAGGCTGTATTTGAATAACGACTGGCTGCATGATGGGAGGCAATGAGCCAAGCAGATATCCTAAGGAAGAGCACTGTCTGTAGAGAGAACAGTAAGTGCAAACATCCTGAGAAGAAAATTCACTTTCTGAATTATGCCATAGGGGGTGCTTGGGCTATTGCATGGGTGCAGAATGAAGGAAGTAGAACGTGAATAAAAATGAGATCCAAGAAATAGCAGGTATCAGTATCTTGATCTTACAGCTCTTGTGGGCTAGAATAAAAGAATTTCCCTCTGAATGAGATGAGAGGATTTTAGAGAGTTTCAGAGATGAGCATGATGATCAGACCAATTGGTATAAGGAACAAATGATAGATGAAAAAAAGGCAGAAGGAGTAATATCTAGTATGAAGCCATGGTAGTACCAGAGGTGAGAGTTGGCTTAAACTGGGGTGGTGGCTGTGGGAAGTAAAGCCTAGGAACATTTCCAGAAGACTGGAAACACATTGTAGTTTTTGTTTGAAAGAGAGAAAAGAGTCAACAATGTCTCTGATTTTTTAGAGCTGATCACTAGTGCAGCTTATCAACTATTTCTGGTTGTTCTTGAACCAGCAGAATATCTTTCCCCATCTCAGCATATAAGAGGAACGTACTCCATGCCCTTTTGTATTTGGATATGGCTACATGGTTTTCTTTGGCCACTGAAACAGGACATATGACACTTTTTGCTAATGTATCTGTCAATATACGACTTCCCAAATACTTCTTATCTCCCTACTAACACTGGAAATACTATGGATATTGGTTTTTCAACAGCCTAGATTCTGGAGTGAGGACAACAAGGGTCAGGATACTTAGCCTACCCCAAAGTTGATCTAGCTTTAAAAAGTAAAAAAAAAATGTTTTAATTCATTGAAATTCTGCAGGATATTTGTTTTTATAACATGTCCTAGATATTTGTAATAAATAGATCTGAGCAAGGATGAGATCTAGACTCACCAAGATTAGACTGAGCAGGGTAGGAAGGGAAATCACAAATTTGGGCAGGTTAAGGTTCAGTTAAATCTATCAGAAATTCAAGTCCAAATGTCACATGAACCATCTGACATAAGAGCGTAGAGCTTTGGAAGAGTTGCCAGCTGGGGATAGAAATTTGCAATCTATTAGGATTCTGTACTTAAAGCCAAGAGATCACATGAGATTATTAAGTCATTAGGTACAAGGAGATGATAATAGAACTTGTAAGGATGAAGCCTGAGGCATGTGGACATTTAGAAGTCAGAGATCAGGAGGAAGCAGAAGTCAAAACTGGAAAGAATTACCCATAATGAAGAATGGATAATGTCTTAGAACTTAAGAAAAAAGCATTAAAACAGAAGACATTATCAACTATGATAAGTGCTGCTGAAAGTTTAAATATGATGAAATTTAAAAATTTACTATTGGAGAGGTGCCTGCTTGGTTCAGTCAGTTAAGCATCTCTTGCTTTACACTCTGCTCATGTTCTCAGGGTCCTGAAATCCAGCTCCTACATAGGGTTACTCACTGTGTGTGGAGCTTGCTTAAGATTCTCTCTCTGTCAGACTCTCCTCCTGCTCTAAAAAAAGAACTACCCTTGGATTTAGTGATTTGAACATCATCAGAGACATTAAAAGAACTCTATGGTGGGAAGAGGTTAAGCAAAAATCTGGGTTAAATGGTTTCCAGGTAGAAGGGGGAGCAGGGATTGAAGGTAAGAAGGTTAGAAACTGGGCACCTGGGTGGCTCAGTGGGTTAAAGCCTCTGCCTTTGGCTCAGGTCATGATATCGGTCATGATCAAGGCCTGCTTCTGGTTCTCTGCTCAGCAGGGAGCCTGTTTCCTCTGTTCTCTCTGCCTGCCTCTCTGTCTACTTGTGATCTCTGTCAAATAAATAAATAAAATCTTTAGGAAAAAAAAAAGATTAGAAACTTTTGGGGAACAATTTTGTCTTAAGTGTTATCTTAAAAATGGGAGCAATATTCAGAATGGAATTTTGAGTATTTTTAACATGAAGGATATCATAACATTTGAAGCAGCTGGGAATTATCTTGCAGAAAGGCAAATATTGGCAATGGAATGAGGGGACAATTGTGTAAACAATGACATCCAGCAGACAGAAATGGTACTATTTAATATACAAGTAAAAAGCTTGGCTGATTTCAGCCTATGCATTCTTCATTCATAATAAATCAAGGAAATTCAGAATAATGAGAACAGGTGAAGCTGTGGGTTCCCAGATGGAATTAAAGCATATAGGGACAGATGCAAGAAGGTGGATATACATACTAGGGAGTGTATAGGGACATTCTTTGCTGATTGTTTCTCTTTCATTAAAGTAGGAAGCAGCACAATCAGCTTAGAGTGGGGATGCTGCAGGATTGATGAGAAGATGTGAAAGTTATCTAGAAATGCAGGTGAATGAATTGATGAAGAATATTAAATATTAGGTAGAATTTGAAGTTAATGATCATGGATTAAAGTCAGATTGATCCCCATATTCATGTTTTTTTCCTAATCTAAATAGTTAAATGGTACAGATGTAGAGTAGATGGAAAGCTAAATGTCACCAGGTTGGTGAATTAGCATGCCTTTTGAAGAGCAAAGGGGTTAGAGGAGAGCGAATACAAGAGAGTGGTGGAATCCCACCTGGGTAAGTAGGAAAGAGACACCCAAAGATGAGAAAGAATGGAAATCAGTGGAATCGGTGGCATCAGTGGATTGTTAGCTCAAGATGGGTGAGTGCATTGTTTGGTGTAGGTCATTAGAAGCAGTAAAGGGGAGCAAATTCGTAGTTAATAGTCTGGCAGGTGGAGGAGAGAGTAGTCACTGATGATTTTTTTTCTTCTCATTATTGCTATTGATAATGAAAAGGCAGATAATTTTGATGACAGTGTGACATCACTACAGACTTGGTCAGCAATCACAGACTTGTGCTAAAGAGGGAAATAGTACAAGTGTCAAATAGGTCATGATGATTTGATCTGTGTGGTTAAAGGTGCTTATGGAGTATTTCCCCTCACAATTCCTCAATGCAGTTCTCATTTTGTGCAAAAGTGATTGCTGTTGATAACAGAAAAGAAAGCCCTACGGAAGAAAGTAATCTTTTTCAGGCCTATTTAATTCTAAGCTATATGTTTTAAAGAGGGATAAACCAATACACAAAAAACAGCTATTTAAATTAATGAGCACTGTCAACTATGGTCTAAATACTTGTAACTAAATACATATGCTTTTATTGAAAAAAAAAACTGAGAAATAATTATCCCAGAAACCTTAAAAATAAATTGTTGATTTTCAACATGGATACAATTTCCTTTTGAATCTTTTCATTTAAATTGTAAAATGCTTCCCTATTTATACAAATGTACATGCATTTAAAAAAAATATTTATTTATTTGACAGAGAGAGAGCACAAGTAGGCAAGCAGCAGGCAGAGATGGAGTAGCAGGCTCTCCACTGAGCGGGAAGCCGAGGTGGGGCTCAATCCCAGGACCCTGGGATCATGACCTGAGCTGAAGGTGGTGGCTTGCTGACTGAACCACCTGGCGCCCTGCACATGCATATTTTTTTATGAGAAACTATTTCAAAAGAAGACACATTCTGATATGGCAAATATTTTTTATGTAATGAGAACACAGAGCACGAACTGAACTATAAGGCTGAGTGAAATATAAGAGAATGAATTTATGCAACATGTAGACAACTAGGCTCACTGTTTTCCTTTCTCTCACAAAAAAATTAAGTGAACCTAAAAAAATGGAAACCATATTAATACAGTTGAAAAAATGACATGCATCTGGGATTAAATTCTGTCTTCTTTATGGGATGATTCCAAAACCTTTATTTTATCATTTATAAAATAAGAAAATTCCTTTCTTTTTCTTTTTCCTCCTCTGAAAGTGCTTACATTTCTTAAAGAACTAATCAGTATCTTTAGGTATAGTTTTATTGCATGTTAAATAAGTTTTCAGTAAGAGTTTTGAAAATGTCCAGTATTTATTTATTTAAATATTTATTTATCTAAATATTTATTTATTCAAAGATTTATTTATTTAAATATTTATTTTATTTATTCATCTGGCAGAGAGAAACATAGCTAGAGAGGGAACACAAGCAGGGAGAGTGAGAGAAGGAGAAGCAGGCTTCCTGCTGAACAGGGAGCCCAATGCAGGGCTCGATCCCAGGACTCCTGAGATGACCTGAGCTGAAGGCAGATGCTTAATGACTGAGCCACCCAGGCACCTCCAAAATATCCAGTATTTAATTTACACTGATTATCTTGGGCCAACACTTACTGTACTGACTGTTTATAAACTAATTCTGAAACATGTTGATAAAATAAAAGTTGCAATATTCAAATAGTCTCAACAAAGAGCAAAACTGTATTAGATATATCATATGTACATAAAAGTATACAAAAGGATACTGCTAAATAAATGTTTTCCTAAGCAAAATACCCAAGTAATCAGCCATTAAAACAACCCAAAGTAATTCCCCACAAGACACCTCTCCATACACACACTATAGAACCACTGGAATGATACAGAATCATTGTGTGTTCTTGAAATTTACATAAATGGAATCATATTATTACATGCAAACTTCCATGTCTGGCTTTTTTGCTTCAATATTTTCTTTGTGTTTGTATCCATACTGTTGGATAATGTAATTTATTCTTTTCATTCATATTTTTTCATTGATGCATTTAACAAATATTATTTATATATCTTTTAAAAGTTTTTTTTATTTATTTGAGAGAAAGAGAGAGAGAGAGAGAGAGAGAGAGAGAGAGAGAGACCAAGCATCCACATGAGCCAGGGGAGGAACAGAGAAAGAGGGAGAAGCAGACTCTGTGTTGAGCAAGGAGCCAGATGTGGGGCTCAGTCCTGGGACTGCAGGATCATGACCTGAGCAGAAGGCAGACACTTAATGGACTGAGCCACTCAGGCGCCCCTACATTTTTTGATATTAATGGAGACTTGGTTTATTTTAAATGGTTTGTTTCTATACATTATCATCCACATTTAGATCTACTATTGTTTTAATTACTTTCTAGTCATTTCATCATTAAAGAAGGAATTTTTTCTGAAGGTTATGGAGGTAGCTGAACACATGACAATCAACAATAAACTGATAAGATGGACAGAAATCTGTTAGTTATGTAGACTCACAGCATCAGGGAGGAGGAAATGCCACACAGTTTCACGTGGGAGTTTTATTCAGGAACAGAGTAAGCAATCAGGGTCTGTGGAAGTAGACTTAGGAGTGTGAAGAGGGTGAAGTGACCCATAACTTCTGTGAAAGATGTCATTAGGTTGTTTGAAAAGTTGTATGGCCTGGTGGCTCATGGGTAACTCTTACTCAGGGATAAGCAAAACTGTGCCTAGTCCCCTCATAAGGAAGGTTTTAGGGCCAGGGCCTTTTTCAAGGAAGCACAGTGAAGAAGGGAATTTTTGTTTGGGCTACATGAAGCCCTCTTGTTTTCACCAGATGTCAAGATAACACATCATATTGGGCTTTCATTTTAATCCTTACACGACAGTGGTCCATCTGAACTTTTTGTTTTCTTCCCATATGGGAAATTAAATGATTCAAACTTTTGTTGGGGGAAAGAAAAAAAAAAAACCTTTTGCACAGCCTTGTCACTTGTTTCATAAGTCAGTCTTATATGTGTATGTCCATTTTGGAAATTGTTCTTTTTCATTACTGCATTTGGTAATTCTTACACTAATCCATATAACTTGTAAATACTGCTTAAAAATAGGTCTTGGCATTTTATTAATCCTCCAGGTTTTATTTCCTTATTCAAGACTACCTTGATTTTACTCGGACATGTGTATTTGCATATAAATTTGATAACTGACTTACAATTTCAGGCCCTGGGAAACTTGTAAACCTACTGGGATATATATTGTTATCATATCTAATTTATAAGTTAATTATCAGAAAATTGACATCTTTATAATACCAAACTTCTAACTTGTGAATTTGGTATATGATCCCTAAATTTTCTTTATTTTTTTTCAATAGTGTGTATGTGTTTCCTAGAAATATATTTCACATGTCATTTGTTTAATTTATTCCTTGGGGCGCCTGGGTGACTCAGTTGGTTAAGTGACTTCCTTTGGCTCAGGTCATGATCCTGAGGACGCAGGATTGAGCCTCACATAGGGCTCCCTGCTTGGCAGGAATCCTGCTTCTCCCTCTCTCAGTCCCTCTGCTTGCGTTCCTTCTGTAGCTGTGTTTCTTTCTGTCAAATAAATAAATAAAACTTTTTTTTAAATTTATTCCTTAGTGTTTGCTTTTTTTTTGGTGGCAGTGCCCATAAATATACTCTTTTTGATTCAAGTGAAGTTCACATCACATACAGTTAACCATTTTAAAGTCTGCAATCCATGGGGCCCCTGGATGGCTCAGTCATTAAGTGTCTGCCTTCGACTCAGGTTATGATCACAGAGTTCTGGAATCGAACCCCTCACTGGGCTCCCTGCTAGGTCGAAAGCCTGCTTCTCCCTCTCTCATCCCCCTACTTGTGTTCTCTCTCTTGCTGTGTCTCTATCAAATAAATAAAATCTTAAAAAAATAATGTGTGAAATCCAATGACATTTAGTGCATTCTAATGTTACACAGCCACTGACTTTTTTTAGTTTCAAAATGTTTTCATCATATTTCTATAAACTGTCTCAGGTCATCCATCCCTCCATCCTCTGACAATCACTAACCTGCATTCTGTCTCTAGATATGCCTATTATGGATATTTCGTATCAAAGGAATAATAAAATTGATAACATTTGTGTCTAGTTTCTTTTAATTAGCATAATGTATCCAAATTGAAGCATATATCAGTATCTTACTCTTTCTGTGGCTGGGTAATATCTGTTGGTATGATTGTACCACACATAATTTATTCATTTTACCCATTGATGAACATTTGGATGGTTTCTTTTAGTTATTATGAATAATATCACTATAAACAAACATATGCAAGTGTCTGTGTATACATATGTTTTTGATTTTCTTGAATATATACCTAGGAGTGAAATTGTTGGGTCTTATGATAATTCTACATTTAACTTTCTGTGGAACTGCCAAAGTATTTGCCCTGGAGATGCACCATTTTACATTCCCTCTAACAACACACAAGAAAAGAGTTCCAACTTCTGTGCATTTAACCAGAACTATTTATTTTCCTATTATTTTTTATTTCCTCTATATGTGCAGTGGCATTTCATTGTTATTTTGATTTGCATTTGCTTAATGATCAATGATGTCAAACAACTTTCCCTGCATTTGTTGGCCATGTGAATATCTTCTTTAGAGATACATCAATTAAAGAAGTCCTTTGCTCATTTTTTAACATGGTTGTTTGTCAAATCATTTTGTTGTTGGACTTTTTTTTTACATATTCTGTATATTATACCCTACCAGATCTATTATTTGCAAATATTTTATCCTACTTCCTAGTTTCTGTTTCCATTTTATGCAAGTGTACCTTGATAATGTCCCTTGATGCATATATACTTTTTAATTTTAATAAAGTACAATTGATTTTTTTTCTTGCTAAAATTTTTGGTGTCAGGTCTAAGGATTTTTTCTTAAATATGAGATTCTAAATATTTACTTCCACGATTTCTTTTAATAGTTTTATTTTTTTAACTATTACATTTAAAAATTTTGGTCCATTCTGAATTGTTTTTTTGTGTGGACTGAAGTAGGGTGTCCAATTTCACTTTTTTGCTTATTGTTGCCAAGTTGTTATGACCCCATTTGTTGAAGAGGTTATTCTCTTGCCCATTAAATAGTCTTGGCACACTTATCAATAATCAATTGGCCATAAATATTTGAGTTTATTTCTGGATTCCTATTTCTAGTTTATATCTCTGTATGTTGCTCCCTATACCAATACTAGCCTGTTTAATTTAGCTTTAAAGTAAGTTTTGCACTTGAGAATCATGAGTCCTCCAACTTTATTTCCTTTTTCAATAATATTTTGACTATTTAGTTCCTTTTGGAATTCTATATGAATTTGAGGATTATCTTTTCCATTTCTGTAAAATAAGACAGTAGGAATTTTTAGAAGGATTATTTTGAATATGTCAACTGTTTTGAGGTATTTTTATTTTAATAATGGTAAGTTTATCTATCGACAAATGTGGGGTATCATTTGATTTAGTTAGGTCTTTAATTTACTGAAGAAATATTTTGTAGTTTTCAGTATATCTTTCATTTTCCTGGTTAAATTTATTGCTAGATACTTTTTTGGATGCTATTATAAGTAGAGTTATTTAATCAATGTGTCTTTTAACATATTAAATATATCATCCTACTGTTTTCTAGCCTCTATGGTTTCAGAGGGGAAATTATTTGTGAATCTTTTTCAGAATATTTGTATATAACAAGTCATTTGTTTCCAGTTGCCTTTAAGAATTTTGTTTTGACAGTCTGATTATAATGTGTATTGGTGTGAAGTTTTTGGATTTCCATACCTATAGTTTGTTGAACTTCTTGGATATGTAGATTTGTATCTTTCATCAAAATGGGACATTTTGGTCATTACTTTTTCAATTTTTCTCTAGGACTCCCAGAATGCCCATGTTGATGTGCTTTATGGAGCTCTATATTAGCCTTGTAGGTTTTGGATTCATCTGTCTTAATTCTCTTTGTTTCTGTTCCTCAGACTGTGGGATTTCAATTTGCCTTATCTTCAAGTAACTGATTCTTTTTTTTTTTTTTTTTTCTTTCTACCTGGTCAAACCTTTATTGAACCCCTGTAGTTAGATTTATATGCAGAATTATATTGTTTGGCTCCAGAATTTGTGTTTGATTCCCTTTTATAATTTTGATCCTTTACTAAAATCCCTTACTTGTTTAAACATAACCCCTGATTTTCTTTCTTTCATATATAACACATTAAAAGATCTATTTATTTATTTGAGAGGGAGTAAGAGAGAGAGAGAGTGGGAGGAGGGGCAGAGGAAGAGGGAGAGAGAGAATCTGAAGTAGATTGCACACTAAGTGCAGAATCTGACATGGGGCTTGATTTCATCAAACATGAGATGATGTACTTAGCTAAAATCAGGAGTCAGATGCTTATCTTACTGAGCTACCCAGGCACCCCTATATAACACATTTAAAACATTTTTTTCTAGTAAATCTAATATTTGGCTTATCTCAAAAATAGTTTCTACCAATTCTTTCTTTCTTTTTTTTTTTTAAATCCTCTCTAAGGATTACTGTTGTTGATTCTTTTTTTAAAATTTTTATTTATGTATTTGAAAGACAGAGAGAAAGTGCACAAGCAGGGGGAGAAGTAGAAGAATAGGGAGTAGACTCCTCTCTGAACCACTGAACAGGAAGCTGGACCTGGTGCTGGATCCCAGGACCCTGAGATCATGACCTGAGCCAAAGGCAGACCATTAACCAACTGAACCACACAGGTGGCCTACAGTTGTCAACTCCTGAGAACTGCAGTCATCCATCTGATTAGTGACTTCACCAAACTGTTTTTGTCATAACTATAATCCTTGTATGTGGTTTCTGAAGTCTGTTTTGTGTTACCTTCATGCTTAGATAGTAATCTGACAGAGATTTCCTGGAATACTAGATTCAATAATAAAATAAAATGAAGTTGTTTGCCTTTTTAAATTCTTTCAAGAAAACTCATGCCAAGGAAGAAACTTCAGTCTGACAAGCTTAAAATAATGGTCATCATCCGGGAAGATCCTTCAGTGGACTACTAGGCTGACCAAAGCATACAACCTCCATTTCTGGAGGACAAGATCCTTATTATCTACCTTTTCACCAGGAAGCTGCATAAGGAATGTGAGATATCACATAGTTTCTATATGAAATGTCAAAATACACAAAAATGTACCTGCCTATTTCTTCTTCAGTTTGACCCTTGGATACTATAGATGTTAACTAGTCTCTAAAGTTTTAAGTAATTGATCCTTTACAGTTATTGCCAGCTTGATAGTTGTTATAGAAAAGTGACTGATTACTAGATTTTTGTACTTTGCCATCTTTTACAACATCAATTTTATGTATAATTTTTCATACTTTCATTTTCTATTATTTTTATGGTACAAAGAAATATAATTTTTAAATTTTTATTATATCCAATAACCATTCTAAATTCATTTATTGGTTGTAAAATTTTGTCTAAAAACTCTTTTCATTCTCATATTATTTTTCTTTAAAATCATAAATTGTATAGTTTTCAACTGAGGTACAGTTTGCACACTGTGAAATGCAGAGATTTTAAGAAAACCTAAACTTTTTAAAATAAGGAATATATTTGATAATCAGAACTCTAGTCCAGTTATAAAACATTTCTTTACTTCAGCAGATTCCATCCCTTCTCCCACTTCAGAAAAATATCATTCTTATTTTTATCTTCATAGTTTAGTTATACTTGAACCTTATAAAAATGAGAACACAGAGTTCCTAGTCTTTTGTCTTCTTTACTCAAGGTGTTTTTTGTTTTCTTTGGTTTTGAGATTTAATCATGTGGCTGCATATAACAGAAGTCCACCCTCTTTTATTGATTAGTAGTATTGCATCGTACAACTTTAGCAGACTTTATTTATCCATGTATTTCTGCTAAGTATCTCTAATTTTGATTTGTTGTTGATTCAGTTACTATAATATTCTAGTCTGTATGTGTTCCTATATGTGGATTTCCTATTTAGTCATTTTATTTGTTTAAAGCCTTTATTTTAGAGAGAGAAGGGGAGAGAGTGAGGGCATACACAAGTGTGGAGGAGGGGAAAGGGACAAGAAGACTCCCACTGAGAGCAAAGACTGACATAAGGCTCTATCCCACAACTCTGAGATCATGACCTGAAACAAAATCAAGAATTCGATGATCAATTGACTGAGCCACTTAGGAGCCCTTACAGCATCTTCTGCTAATAAAGGCTTTTAATTTTATATAGTCTAATTACAATTTATTTAAATTGGTTTTTGTTTTTGTGTCCTATTTAAGAAGTTATCACCTGCTTAAACATCAAAAATATTTTCTTATATTTTTGAGAAACCATGCTTTAGATTTTATATCTGATATCATACAAAATTTTATTTTGTATCTAATATGAAATCAAGGTTAACTTTATATATATATATATATATATATATATATATATATATATATATATATATCTATATATATGATATCCAGTTCCATTGCTGAAAGAGCTATATTTTCTTCTTTAAATTATTCTAATACTTGTCATGAAAAAAATCATTTGACAACATATGAATTTGCTTATTTCTGGACTTCTTAATCTGTCCATAATCTGTCTAATTGCTTATATTTATGACATTATGATGCTATCTTAATTCCTATAGTTTATTCTCAATATTAGGTAGGATAGACAGCCAACTTTGTTCTTATGTTTCCAAATTGTTAGGCTCTGTCAGGCTCTTTGCATTTCTAAATACATTTTGAATTTTTTATGGGAAAAAAGAAAGTCCTGCAAGAATATGTTTCATATGACATTAAATATATGGGGCAGTTTAAGATTAATGATACCTTACCAACATCAGGCCTTATTCTTTATGAACATAATAACCACTTCCACCTATTTAGAACTTTGAGTATTCTCTAAGGTGTTTTGTAGAGGTATATCACATATTTCATTTATTTTATTGTTAAGTATTATTTGTTGTGTTCTAAACAAGGTTTTTTCCAAATAGAAATAAAATTGATTTTTTTAAGACATACACAGAGAGAGCATGAGTGATGGGGGGAGGGGCAGACAGAGAGGGATAGAGAACATCTCAGCCAGGATCCATGCCTAGCATGGAGTCTGACACTGGGCTTGATATCACAACTCTGAGATCATGACCTGAGCCAAAATTAAGAGTTAGATGCTTCATTGACTGACCTACCCACATATCCCAAAGTAGAATTGATTTTTATGTTGAGCTTACATTCAGCAACCTTGCTAAATTCATTGTTTTATTCTTGTACATGCCTTAGAAATTTTGAGAGAAATAGTTCCATAGGGAAATATAAACAATTTTTTTCCTTATTTCTCTTATTTCTATTTGCCACATTGCACTGCCAAGATCCTTTAGTGATGAGAACACACATTATGACTGTATTCCGTATCTTATAGGAGAACCCTTTCATATTTTACCAAAGAGTATGCTATTAGCTGAATATGCTTTTTATTTTATTGAGGAAATTCATTTTCAATATTAGATTGCTGACAATGTTTTTGTTTGTTTGCTTTATTTTATGATTTGGTGTGAATTTTGGCAAGTTTTCCTGTATATAATAAAGGGAACATATGACTTTATATTTTATTAATGCTGTGATTTAATTGATTGATATTTTTGAATATTGGATCTATCCTTTAATACCAGAATAAACCAAAGACATGATGTAATGTTTTTGTATATTTTAAAATTCTATTTCTTAATGTGCAACTTCTATGTGTCCCCTATGCTCTATTTAGGAACACAAAAAGGAAGGAAAGGAAATCTATAAATAAATGGGATTTGAGTCATTTAGATTTGTGTGTTTGTAATTCTTACCTCCTAGAAGTCTTGGAAACCCCTGACCTGGCTAATATAGGAAAGCAATTTTTCTCCATGTATGGATTCTATCAAAGTATAACTTGTAGTACCATTCTTCAAGAATGCTCTCTGTTTTTTCTGGTATCTTCTTTGTCTTTCTCTTTGACTTCAGATAAAGATTAAGTCTCAACACACCCCAACTGAGTCTAGGTACTTGTTAGAAGTAGTGTATATACACAAAGAATTGTAATTCATGGTGAAAATATCATGGTAGAAACTAGGGAAATAGATGTGGAAATTGGAAGTGACTGGTCTTGAGGTGGTTAAACCACAGAGGGCATAATATGAGGCTATATAGGGAAAGTTTTATGGGTTAGAACACTTCCTTATGACTTGGTTTGACATACTCCAAAGATATCTGAAATTGGTTGTAACATGTTTTGGAAAGTTTTCTTAATATTTGATCTCAGTAAACTAGATACAGGTATCAGAAATAACTTCAGAAAATAGTAGGCATAAGGAGTGAAAGCCTCCAGAATAGATTTATATAAAGCAATGAGTTTACCACCTGTTTGCTTCCTGGGAATAGCCAGAGGACGTTTACTACATTAACACAGAAAGGAATTCACTGTGAGGCAGTTATGGCAACTTTGAGCTCTGTGATGGCTGCCCTCTTTAGACCAGAGTTGATGGTAGAGATGCTTCAGTAAAACTGGAATCCTGATATGAAATGGGATTATAAAACAACAGAATAACCAGAACTAGAACTTTTGTGTAAAAAAAAAAAAAAAAAGTAAGACAGAAGTAGCATTGTAAACAGCAGCAATGGTAGAGGATCAATCATATCTTCACCTAAAAAGTTCTGGAATTCTTAGTAATCAGTCATAATGAGATGAAATAGTAGTTTGAACATTGAATTACATAAAATTACAGAGTCACAACCGGGGCAATTAAAATCTGGTGTACCAAAAGCTAGCATCAGTTACCCACAATGGAAAAATAAAAATTCCTCACTCAACTTCTGGATCTAAGTTAGCTCTGAGAACTTGGTGGTACAGGGAGACTCCAAGTAATTTTCAGGAAGTAGACTTTGCAACTGTCTCTCAGAACAATATATTACTTAAAATGTAACTTATGAGAAATTGTACTAATCATGCAAACATGCTTAAATATAACATGAAGAGAAACATGTACTAGTAGCAGGCCTCTGAGGAGAGGATGATTTATGTCTTGGCAGCTGGGCAGCTGGTAACACCTGGCCCACTCAGGGTGGAACCACCTGCTTAATTTTTTTTTGTTAACTCCCCTACCTCAGGGACAGCCTGCAGTTAATCAAGAAAATTTCTTTAAATGCACTTGCTGAACTATAAATCCTTTACTGCTTGATCAAACATATATTGTTCTTATTTATCTTGAAGACTTAACAATCAATGTACAACCACATTCCTTCTTGCTTACCTGCTAGGTATAGGGTTAATGTATAATCTTCTCCAACTCCTTTGTTAACTGTTACCTAGTATCTAATAAATACAGGACTGAGGAGTTGTTCATGGGGACCGTCCTTTAAGCTGTCCACCCCGCTCCCATCTCTTGTAGCTGACTTGTTCGTGCCTCATATTCTCCTGTGCATTATCAAGAAGTGGCAAGGTTTCAATATAAAATTATATGATAAATATCCCCCCAATTCCTTTCCAAAGGGATTTGCCATTTCCAAAGATACCTGGACAATGGAAAAATGAGATATCCAGATTGTTTGAAGGCTTTTTGAAGGAGTTGAGCAGACACTGAATCCACTGAAAACTCTCACCACTGAAGTGAGATCTAGTGGAGATTGTGTGGTGATGGAGCCCAGGCCATCAATAACGGAGTCCATCTCGTAATTGCTCCAGTGTTATTAATCAATCCCTTACTGCATAACTGAGATAGCTATACTTAGCAGCTGACACAGTCCTCACATTGTAAGTGGGTGCAAAATATGCATATTACTGTGTCTGATGTTAGCTTCTACCACAGAGAAACATTCAACAATAAGCTAGGATGACTTCTTATGTGAAGTCAGTCCATCTATTTTTTTAATGACCTGAGGGGCATAGACAATGGGGTTTGTGGCAGAATGTTATATATTTTAAATTTGATCTTATCAGAATATCCCTAGAATATGGCCAATCCTCAGATACCTTGGTCAAACTTATTAAAATTAACTTATTCAAATAATAGAGTGAAAGCCCTGACAGTTGGGGTTTCCCTTCTTTGTAATCAGGTGCTTAACTTAAGCTTTACCTGCACAGCCATTCACTTCAATACATTGCCAGCTACATGGGTAGACAAAGAGCCAGGCCACCTCATGCTACTGAGGATCATTTGTTTTAAAGACCGTGGTTGCCCCCATCAACAGATGAGTGGATAAAGAAGATGTGGTACATATATACAATGGAATACTATGCCTCCATCAGAAAGGATGAATACCCAACTTCTGTAGCAACATGGACTGGATTGGAAGAGATTATGCTGAGTGAAATAAGCCAAGAAGAGAAAGTCAAGTATCACATGGTTTCACTTACTTGTGGTGCATGAGGGGTAACCTGGAGGACAGTGGGAGAAGGAAAGTAAATGAGAAGTAGGGTAATCCAGGGAGAGAAACGAAACAACAGAGACTTTGGACACAGAAACAAACTGAGGGACTTG